>JAUZST010075028.1:0-21285 GCA_034779995.1 Parotocinclus haroldoi | reverse complement strand
ATAAACAAATAACAAAGGGATTAATAGTCCTCCAAAGAGAGGGGGGGGGGCAAAAAATGAATTAATTTTCTTTCATTTAAATTATATATATTAAATTAAATGTATATATATATATATATAAACAAATAATAAAGTAATTAATAGGGGGGGATGTGGCAGGGCAAAAAAATAATAATAATAATTTAATTTTCCTTTCTCTTGATGTAGGCTCATGGAGATCTTGTCGTGCCGTAGCGAAGATAAGTGCAGGAAGCTCTGGTTAGTGTCTTTGTTAGATTGGTGCAGCCTCTCAGCTTTATTCCACCACATATCTTAAAATTAAAATCCATGTTCTTAGAATCAGCCTGTTGCTCATCCTGTAAGCTCTTGTGCCTTTCTACTAGCAGGATGAGGTGCTGTTCTGCCCGGCAACCGAGCTCTGATTGGTCAGCCTGATTTGAACACATCCGAACAAAGCAGAAATTGAAACGGGCTCAGATTCGATATTTTAAAGACTCGGTGTGAAGGAGGGCGTTTATATACGCGTGTTCTTATTTTCAAAACTTGACGTGCATGTTTTTTTTGGTGCTTAAAAATCAGACCCATGCTTTTGGTTTCTTAAGAACCGATTCATTGCAAACTATCAAGATAGATAGATAGATAGATTCAGCTTTAATGACTTTGCTTAGCACAAGTACAATCAATTACTTTCATTTCATTTCCTCGATGCTTACTGGAAAAAGTAATCCCATTACTTACTACTTTAACTTTTAGGTCGCTCCCAAAACCCAGTATTGATCTGCATCAAGTGGAAAGCACAAGCCTAACAGCCACTAGTGCTTCAAAACGTTTCTTTTTTCTTTTTTACGTTTAAGAACGACGAGTCAAGTTCGAAACCAAATCGTTGTTTGTATGGAGTTTACCGGGTATTTCCGACACGCTTGCACAAGCCTGGCCAGCGCTGAATCATTTGGAAATAGAAAACCGAAACACTGAATCGTTTTTCTCACGAGCCGTGTTTCTCCCATCACGTTGTTTATGGCTTATAAAAGAAAACAGCAGATTACTGTAGCACCTTACAGATCGCTTTATTAGCTACACTTCCATGCCTTTACACTAATGGTCCATCTTATCAGTTCCACTCGACACACAGGAGCACTTTGTAATTCTATAATTACTTTGCTCCACCTGATTCTCTTCATAACTTTATACATCCATACTAACGGTCAGGACCCCCACAGGACCAGCACATACCAGGTCCTGATTGGGTGGGGGATCATTCTCAGCACTGCGCCGACCCTGATGTGGTGATGATGGTTTGTTAGTGTGTTTTGTGCTGGTATGAGTGGATCAGACGCATGGAGTTTTGAACCCTGTTCACTCATTGTTCCCTCTATTAGGCACCCCTCTTTAATTGTTTCACCTTGCTGATGCAAAGACAGAGACAGCAGCTCATTTCTTGCCGAACAGCGTGTGTTAATCATCCTCTAATCCTCGTCGGTGCTCCCTACAGGATGCTGGTGGCTGAATATTTTTGGTTGATGTGTTATTTGTGGCAGGGCAGTGACACTGGCGTTTTAAAGGCTTATACCATTGGAAAACCTTTTTTTTTTACTTTGTTCTTTTTTTCTTTTATATTAGCCTTCGGTTCTACAGATTAGACTTGACGTTGGTCTGCATGAAAAATGGTATCGGTCGCCTGATTTCATGCCGTCTTACTACGGATGAGAAAAGCTGCAGTTCAGCTAGAAAGATATATAACAACAGGTACAATTAATTTCTATGGAGCTTTCATATAACAGAACTTTTGTCTCAAAGCAGCTTAATAATAGTATCATGTCTTAAAAGGCCAATCTTTTGAGCGAGCCTAGGGCGACAGTGGCGAGAAAAACCCTCCCTGAATATAGAAGGAAGAAACCTTGGGAGGAACCAAGACTCTAAAAGGGACCCGACCAACATGGGTGGTCTAGATGTTAATTGAAAAGATAAAGTTGTAGTAATAGTGAAATTAAGTAAATAATACAATTTAAATTAATAATAGATTAAATAACAAAATAGATGTAAGATAATGATTTCTGGGTGCCAAGTTATTGGAGGCACATCATCCCCGAATGACTGATAATAAAATAAATGATGGAGGGAGTTCCGGCACTCTGGTGTGGGACTGGGAACGTTAGAGTCCAGGGACTAAGAAATGCCAGTTTTCCGTGTTATTGGTAGTTTGAGTCATGTTTTAAATCCTGAAATTTGGGAATATCCCCCAAGTTTTGTGAGCAGTGTATATACCTTATATTTTCTATAGAGTCACTGTGCAGCCACTTTGCTTCATAACAAATTGTTTTTACGGTTAATTATGTTACACGTAATGACCTGGGGACGGAAATTCGGTTTATGGGTCGCGTTTATTCCAAATTAAAATTCTGATATAACCGTATCGTAATATCGGGTGTATTCCAGCTTTGACCGCTAGAGGGAACTGAATACCGTAGTTAGGGAGAGAAAACATTCTTCTGGATTTTTCCAGGTATCACGGTGAACAGACCGACCGAATAAATAAGACGTTATGTGTCATGCAGCGGAGTTAGGGTGCGTGCGTGCGTGCGTGCGTGCGTGCGTGTGTGTATGTGTGTGTGTGTGTGTGACAGAGAGAGAGAGAGAGAGAGAGAGAAAGAGAGAGAGTTTCAAGGAAGTTTGTATATCATTATGGGGACCAAATTTAAATTGTAATTTGTTATTTATTTTAAACTATTTTTTCTATAATTTAATATACATTTAGTATTTGTCTATTTAAAATCTAGGCCGCCCATGGAGGATGGGTCCCCTGTTGAGTCTTGGTTCCTCCCAAGGTTTCTTCCTACCATTTTGGGGAGTTTTTCCTTGCCGCTGTCACCCTGGGCTTGCTCAACTTGGAAAAGGCCTTTTAGATAATATAATACTGTAAAGCTGCTTTAAGACGATGCTACATTGTAAAAAGCGCTATATAAATAAAATTGAATTGAATTGAATAAATTGCGCAGAAGACTGCTTATGCTTTAAAAAAATAATATATTTAATAGAAAAACGTGAGTAATGCAGGTAACGTAAGTTTTTATTAAGTTAGTAACTAATGTGATTACAAAATATTTAAAGGTAATGCTTTACTGCGTTAAAGCAAAAAGGAGTCGGATTACTGTAACACTACTTTGAAATGCGGCAGCAGTGGGATTTTGTTTGCCCTCTGGATCTTTTGGGTTTTTTTTTTTTTTTTTTTGGTTAAGGTGTTTGGGTCTGATCAACGCATGCACACTTCTTTGCTTCTCACCAAAACATTTATACAGTAGATGAAAATGGTAGTTATTAAAGTTTGAAAAAAAAAAAAACGTTTTCAGCCATGTGATAGTGCTGAGTGAAATAGAGTACATTTTACAGGTAGGAAAAAGTTTCCCTCAGGAAATAGCATGGTAGTATGGAAACGTTTAGTTGTTAAAAGCATACCCGTCAGTTTGTGTGTCACACAAGACCTTCTTGTAGGGTCAGCAGATTTGCGTATTTGCACTGCAAAGCTAGGAAACTTAGAATAAGCTATTAATATAGCATCTGTGTTAGAACATATAGGAGTTGCTTGCCAAGCAGCCAGCACAAGTTATTTTATAAATTAGCAAATTAGCTAATACAACTACGGTCTTAGACTCCCAAATGTGTACATTGTTGGGGGTTTTGGAAGCCCTAGGGTACATGAGGGGCATAGTCAAGGAAAGGCTGTGACAGACAGAGGTCGAGGAGTTTGCTGGGAATGTGGGTGCAACAGACATTTTAAACGGGATCCATATCTGAAGCAAAACTAGAGGGAGCTGGTTTAGAAGGCCCAATGTCAGCTCCTTCTGATTTACCTGACCAGGGCCTGCTATTAGTGACACCCCCAGGAGATCATGGGTTTGGTAGTATATGTTTCCGCTAAGGAGGGTTCCACAAGGGACATCTCTTAATCGATACTGGGGCACGTTTCCATATTTTTTTAAGAAAATGTGGTTGTAATTTACAGTTGGTAAATCTGATCTTAAAAGTTATGAGGGAACAGGTGGCTGTGGCAAATTGGGGGTGAGATGGAAATGTAGGGAAAGTGGCTTACTCTGTAGCCGTTCATAGTAATGTTATCTCTCCTAGGAGTGAGGTGATAATTTCAGTGTTGTGGAGGGCTAACCTGGAGTACGTTTCAGCCATCTCCTCTGACAGAGGGGGACATAATGGTTGCAAGGGTGGTTTGTCAAACCTGCAGGGACATCTGCAAGTTGGTGCTTAATGAGGCAGAAAATGTCCAAATATTAAAGCAGGGCACAACACTGGGTACTCTTGATAATGAACCTTCTTGTAGCCCTTGGGCAGCAGGTAGTTCCTGTACAGAAAAAAGAGCTCAGGCTCAGTTTGTGTTGTTCAAACGTTTTAAGTATGTCATTAGGTTAGCTCATTGCCCATGGCAAATGAGGGTAAGATGAGGTTTAGGCCAATCAAAGATTAAGTTTATTGTAAAGTTTAGCAAAACACATAAGTAAAATGTGAATAGGTAAGTGCAAACGATAAACCAAACAAACGATAAACCAAACAAATGACAAACTAAGTCATTACCTGTAGAAGCAGAGAGAAAGAAAGAAAGAAGCAAGTGAGAGCCAAGCTTAAATAGCAAGCCCAGGTGGCTCCAATTACTATGGCCCGCCTTTGCCTGCAAAGGAAACTGAACCTGCAAGGCAGAGGGGAGGCTGTAACACCACCTTTTAAAAACAAGGGACACTCTCAACCTAAAATTTTGGCCCAAATAAAATTTCCAAAGCTTCCCAAACAACTTGGATACCAGTCCTGGCTCCGAAAAATTCTCAGCATCCTCAAATCAACTGTCCATCCCTCCACCTCAGCAGTCTTGGTACCTGGGGAGCAATTTAAGAGGAGGAGGAGACAGCCAGCAGAAGGAAGAGGAACAAGAACATACAAAAAAAAATTTGTTCACCAGGACATGGATTCAGCAGTAATGTTATCCCTACCACTAATGTGTCTAATATCAAGGTTGCAGGGTTGTAAAAAAAAATGCCCACTGAGTCTTTGTCGGGGTGTCAGAACAAAAACCAAACTAACGCCTAATGAGTGCCATCTAGTGATGGGTCTGATGACACTGAAGCCTCGACGCTTGCACCAAGAATTCACAGACAGCAAGTCACAGACTGCTTCCAGTCTAGAGTCATTAAGAATGAGCAAACAAGGGAGAAGTAAAAATAGAACCCCAATCTGACTGGATGACTTAAGGAATACCAAATATTGAAATAAATTGAATCCAAGCATTAACAGATTTAGAAGTTTTAGAGCAAAGTGGAAAAGCAGCAGGATATCTAGTTGCTTGACATTACAGTAAGTGAGTAACTTTGCCCCGGCTTGTACCGTGGTAATGACCCAACACAATCAATGATAAGATGTTCAAATGGCTGTCCTATAGCTGGTATCAGATACATGGGTGCTGACTTTACTTCCTGATTCAACTTGCTGGCAAGCTGGCGTGTAGACAATTCCTTATTAATTTCAAAACCTCTCGTTTTAAGCACAGTTAAACTAGACCTGATCTTTTAGATAAGTAAAGGAAATTCCTTCTTCCAGCAACCATCAACTAGACGATATTTACAGGTATTACTGTTTACTGGCCCTTTTGGCCCTCAATACCCAAATGTTTTTGGGGCCTGCAAGTAGAACCCACAGACAGACGAACAACCAAGCAGTAGACTAATGGTTAAACGCAAACATCAAATCACACAAGAACTCAGAAAAAGTCTGTGAATGCAACAAAAATTTCAAACTTAAAGCTTAAAACAAAAACAGACTATAGGCCTCAAGAACAAGCTTGTAGACTTTCAGTACTGAAGATTTAACTGTAGCATACACCCCTATCAGCTATACTGAGTGCTAAAAAAGCAACAACAACAACATAGTCCCACCAAAGTCTGACCAACCTCTACCATCTGCTTTTTGCTCAGAGTGAAATGTCTACATGTGACTCAAATTTAGGCAACAATCGGAGATTAGATGCAACATCCACCAGTTCTCTTGCATTTACACCTGCTCTATTATTTGTACACCTCAACCTCTAGCTCAGACTCAATTCAGTTTTATTTATATAACGCTTTTTACAACTTAACATTGTTTCAAAGCAGCGTTACAGTATTACATTATCATAAAAGGCCAATCCCAAGTTGAGCAAGCCTAGGGCAACAGTAGCAAGGAAAAACTCCCTAAAATGGTAGGAAGAAACCAAGACTCAACAGGGACCCGTCCTCCATGGGCAGCCTAGATGTTAATTAAATAAATACTAAAAGTACATTAAATTATACCTAAATTAGGTTAAAATAAATAAATTAATAAAAATTTAAATTAGTAATAGAAAAATTATAAAATAATCCAAATTTGAATACAAAATTGATTATATAATGAGTCCTTAGAGGGAGGTCCTTGGAGGCACAACGTCTCCTACTGTCCAAGCGATGAAAGGAGTTCCTGCACTCTGGTGGGATCTGCCTCCGTTGTTGGAGACCATCAGAGTGATGCAGAGCCAGAAGAACATCCAAGCGCGTGGTACCGAAACCAGCACAGAACATCAGCTTTGAGAGAAAAGAGAAAATGTAGTTATTGCTGGGTTAGGAACACAGAGTCTATTATCCATTACTGATACCCTGCATTTGTAACAGCTCCTTCTGCTGATCAAAAGTTCATGCAGGTAGACTAGATGAATTAGCTTGACCACAATGAATTCCTGTCTCCATAAGTCCTTGCTTCAAACCAGCTTTAATAATCTCTTTTAAACCATTATCAACTATTTCAATATGATAATGTTCAGTGATTTTTACTAATTGCTCCTTTGTACACAAAGATACCTCTGAGGGAAATTGAACAAAGCTTTGCAAAAACAGCAGACATTGTTTCCTCCTCCAGAGAACTAAAGAACCAATACCCAAAAACAAACTCACCTGGTACCACGCTGGGTTTAGGACAGGAGTCACACCCTACTTAACTTAAAAAGTAGCCAACTAACTAAATCCTAATCTCCATGTAGTCACATGTGATGGGATTTTATGCACACAACTAGTGAAGCAAAAAAGGTAACCAGAAACTGGCACCCTCCCACATCCATGGAAGTGCTCCTGAGCCAACGTTAGGGGAAAAGGCAAGCTCCACCCATGTTCACTGCCACCTAGACCAAAAACACCATGAGCCTCATATTGACAGTCATTGATAAGCCTCAGAAGGGTCAAACTCCCACCCAGGCACAAACCCAGAAAAGGGAGTTGCAAATAGTGAAACACTACCAAAGAAAAAGAAAGCGTGTTCACTGCTCTGTCCTACCCAAAATGGCCCAACCAAACACACCCTCAACAAATGTTTGGCAACTAAACCAATACCTGACAAATTCCTCAAAATACTAACTACAATCAATTACTAAAGTAGCCAAACCATAATTAAATCAATCAACAAAACATCAAAAGAAATACAAGCTTAACTAAGCTAAGATACAACTTAAACAGAACAAGCCCTCCACTTGTCACAAGGCCAGCTCATAGCCAATGACAAAAATGAGGGTGAGATAAGTTTTAGGCCAATCAAAGATTACTGAAGTGCAAACATTACTAAACAATAAACCAAACAAAGGACAAACCAGGTGATTACCTGTAGGAGCAGAGAGATAGACGTTGGTGAGAGTCTAAGTTTAAATCTTAAATAGTGAGTCCAGGTGGCTCCAATTACTAAGGCTCGCCTCTGCCTGCAAAAGAAACAGCCTGCAAAGCAGAGTGGAGGCCGTAACCAGTATGATTGGGATAACTTTGATCCAAAAAAAATCTGGATTATTCTAATTCCAGCAGTGTGGTGAATTTCACAAAGTATGATTTCAATTAAATTTAAACTCATAAAATGAATAACATTTATTATGTAGTAGTTTTTACGTAGAGTTTATAATTATATTTTTTAATTTTATGTAGAGTTATACTCGCAAAATGTCTCTTCAGAACAGAATTCAAACACTCAATAGTACACCTTGTTTTGGAATAAGCGTGTCTGCTCAGGTGTGTTTGCAGGAAAAGGGGTCATCAGCCATGGAGTGGATAAGCACTGTCTCCTAATATTATGCCATCTTGTCAGTTGTCCTGCAGCCTTCTGTATAGGACACTTTTCCTCAGGATACGGGCATCATGAACAGACCCAGGCCATTCCACAGCACAATTTGTGATGAGGAGGCCAGGATCACTCAAGTTGAATGTCTATGTTGTGCCTTTCCTAACTGTTGATGTACTCCAACTCTCTCTCAAGGGGAGCTTGTATACACAAACACGCACAGGCGCGAGTGCTATTGAGAACCCCAATAGTATTGGGCATGTTCCCCAAAAGTAAGAATTTGTGCTTGGTCTTGGAAATCTGGTCATCCCTTGGAAAACAGATTTACCAGGCTGGCCAAAATGACTGAGACCGTTTTCACCATGTTAGTAAAACTCATCATTGGTGTATTCCTCTAGTGGATTTGCATGCTCAACATACACTCTTTTTCTGTATCCTCTCCTGCCAAAATGGTAGTGGCGATGAACTATACCTGCTATGCCACATGATCTGGACAGAGGAGGACCATCAATCAAGTAAAATTTAGATGGAAGAATCTAAAGACCAAAGCAACAAATGACCTTGCAGAAGCAAACAGGCAAGAAGCCTTTCAAATGAGGTGAATTCACTGACTTGATTCTTGACATTATTGGAGGGCAGCATTCACAAGTTCTACATGGGGATGGTGAGCCCACAGTTGAAGAGGAAAGTGAGCCAGTTAATGCTGATGCAGAGGTAACTGTGATTCTTGAAGTTGTTCATCACTTGGTACGGAAATATGCAATGTGTGGGATCAGCTGCAGGTGCAAGGTGAGCGATTGGTGAGAGTGTTTCCCCATGCATCAGTTTTTGCCTACAGTAATACAGCTCGTTCTTCTCAAGTGTATGGTTCCAGATGTTTTGAGCAAGTTGCAAAACGATTCTACTGGCCATTTGGGTGTTCAGAAGTTGAAAGAAAAAGTAAGGTCCGAATTTTATTGGCCTGGTGGGTGGGGTATGTGAAAAGGTGGTGTAGAGAGTGTAGTGATTGTGCATCACGTAAACCTGCTGGCCAGACCCTGTGCCCCCCTCTTGTGCTGTCAGCTACTGCAAGACCTTATGAAAGGCTGGCTTTAGATATTATTGGCATTTTGCCAGAGACTATGCAGAAAAATCTCTACATTTTGATTATTGGAGATTATTGTTGACAGAAGAATGGGTTTGCAGGTATGATGCTGCTCACAGTATACATACTAACCAAGGAAGGAATTTTAGTCTTATTTGTTTAGTGAATTGTGCCGGTTATTAAATATACACAAGTTATTATCATCCCCAATCTGATGGCATGATTGATTGTTTCAATCAAACCCTCTTATCCATGTTGTTCTTGTTTGTAGAGGCTAATCAGCAAAAACGGGATACACTTTTGCCATTTGTAATGATGGCATATAGGTACATGCAAGCACTAGGTTTAGTCCATATATGGTGCTTTTTTTGTGTGAAATGGTACTTCCGGTTGATACATTTTCTCTTTTCCCTCAGAGCTGATGTTCTGTGCTGGTTCTGGCACAACACGCTTGGATGTTCTTCTGGCTCGGCTTCGCTCTGATGGTCTCCAACAGCGGAGGCAGATCCCACCAGAGTACAGGAACTCCTTCCATCGGTTGGACATTAGGAGACAATGTGCCTCCAAGGACCTCCAACTAAGGATTCATTTTATAATCTATTATGTTTTATAATTTAGTTTATTTTCTATTTTTTTAAATTACTAATTTAAATTGTATTAATTTGTTATTTATTTTAACCTAATTTTGCTATAATTTAATATACTTTTAGTATTTATTTAATTAACATCTAGGCTGCCCATGGAGGACAGGTCCCTGTTGAGTCTTGGTTCCTCCCAAGGTTTCTTCCTACCATTTTAGGGAGTTTTTTCTTTCCACTGTCGCCCTTGGCTTGCTCAACTTGGGATTGGCCTTTTAGATAATATAATACTGTAAAGCTGCTTTGAGATAAATGTTAAGTTGTAAAAAGCGCTATATAAATAAAATTGAATTTAATTAAATGTTCTTTTGAATTCTGGGTTACAATAGAAGTTTTGGACAACAGTTGAATATGTCTGTTAGGAAGCACCAGGCTAGAGCGTCAGATGGGCAGATGGGTTTGTCGGAAGTTGCAAGATGTAATCAGGGACCATATAGAATTTTGAAAATGTTATGCCATCATTCATAAATGCAGTTGATCCCGAGGATGGTGGCTTGTATTCCAGATTTCAGTGGCAACCTAGAAATGCCAGAGTGCATCCTACATTCAGGTGTCAGATGTTTCAGTTTCAGCTGAAAGTTGTATGTGTTTGTTTGTGTGTGTGTGTGTGTGTGTGTGTGTGTAGTGAGTACGTAAATGTTGAGTAGGTTGAAAGGGTGGGTGACTAGAAACGTAATAGGTCTAAAATATGTCTCTTAGCATTTATTACAGTCTGCAGTGACAATCACAGTGTGTGTGAGACATTGGAGTGTGAAGTGAAAGTGTTTTAGTGTGATGTTTTGCAGTTTTAAGAGTGACATGTAAGTGCAGTGAAGGTGGGTTTTAAAGTTATGATTAGCTGATAGACTTATTTTAGCCAATCAAACTATTTGAATGAACTAATGGTTAATAAAGATTGTTATAGTACTTGAATCCGTGCTTAGTGTGTATTCACGTGTGGGTTTGTCAGGCTCATCCAATAACAGCAGCATGCAATAACAATCCAGTGCCTAGAGCCCTTTAGTGGCAGTTAAAAGCACATATAAGGTAACTAGTCCCATAGATGGAGAAAAAAGTGGGTTCATTCCACTACTTTGCTGCCTGTGTCTGCATGTTCAAAGCATATTCAACTATTATTGTCATTGCACGTTCTTTCCTGGTTTAAGTCCTATTTAACTAATAGGCACTTTTTCATACATCTGGCTTTATGTTTCTGACACTGCTGTGGTTAAACAGGCACATTCTACCAGGTTTTAATTTTGCACTTTAAATAACTTGAATTGCTCATGCAAGTTTCCATGTTCAGTGTGGAGTCTGCATGTCCTCTCCGTGTCTGTGTGGGTTTACTCTGGGTACTCCGATTTCTTCCCACAGTCAAAAGACATGCATGTTAGGTTAACTGATTACTCTAAATGAACATTGACTTGATTATGTATGGCTGGTCATGAGATGAACTTGTGTGTGTCGGTGTGTCGGTGAGATGGCCACTGATGCCGATAGCGATGGTAAAGAAGCTAAACAAACATCTAGGGGGCTGCAACTGTAAAACTACAAAGTATAGTGTCCACTTAAAATCTAAATAAAGAATAAGCAGAATTTGAACTGAAAAAAATGAAGACTGCTTAAAACAATTGCACAGTTTTGCATGTTTGTTTATTGTTTCGAAATTTTGCATGGCTCTATGCAAAGAATGTGTCTAAACAAACACTTAACATGTTTATTTAGAAAATCAACAAATGTAGAAATTTGGAAATGGAAATTAATTTCCAATTTAAAAAAATCAAAAATCGAATTGTCTATTTATTCAAGCTAAGGATCAAAAATCAGTAAACAGAAAACAGAGTATAATAAGAGTGAGGCACAGAAAACTGTAATAGGAATACGATTTCACTGAACACAGAAATATGAACATCACTTATCTGAGTGGCAGTATACTGGAAACAAAAACTCTCTATATAATACAAATAAAAATGATTAAGTGCAGGGAAAAGGTTATAAAAACAATTAGGAGATATTTAAAAATGATATGTCCCCTAATTAAATATTGCCTAATTGTTGCTGGGGGACAAATCAAAATCACATAATTTAAAACCATTGCCCATTGTGTTAATTTTTGCATGATTATATAAACTTCGATTAATTTTAAATATAGTGGAACATTTAAACGTATTCCAAAATAACCTGAACCCAAATACTCAAAATAATACAAACACACTGAAACACTTCATGAAAATAAAACGAAAATAAAAAGATTTATCTAGTAACACCAGACTTAATATTGACCACAATTGTAGCTTTATGAATTATTACGTATTAAAAGGTAAATTGTGTTTAGTAATTTAGTAATATAAGCACATACTTTAATTTACCGTATCATTTGACCCAGCAAAGAGTTTAGTTTATAGAAAGTTCAAAGAGTTTAGTCAGGAAAAAAAAAACCTTATGAAGGAATAATTATTTTGAATTTTACCACGTTCCATAATAATTTGTCCTCTGGTCGGATTACCCATTTAAATTACAGTTTAACTGGGATATAAATATAAATATATATATATAATATGCACACGGCTCACAGAAAACAGGAGATATTTTATTTCTGTAAGCAGTATATATGCACTCTCGCACGCACACACACACACACACATACAGTCACACACACATACAGTCACACACACTGCCACACTCTCTCACACACACAGTCACACACAGACACACACACACACACACACACACACACACACACACACACACACACAGAGAGTCACACTCTCTCTCATACACACACCACCCAGATTGCCTACAAAACTGATTTAATTATTTGTAAAAAGGTGCTGGAAACATTTCTCTGAGCTTTTGATCCACATTGACGTAAGAGCATAACACGGTTGCTGCAGATTTGTGGGTTGCACGTTCCAAAGGTGCCCTATTAGATTGACATATGGTGACAATGGAGGCCATTTGAGTGCAGTGAACTAACTGTCATGTTCAAGCTTTGGAAAATGGCCCATTATCCTGCTAGAAGCAGCCATCAGAAGATAGTGTCCTGTGGTCATAAAAGGATGGACATGATCAGCAACAATACTCAGGGATGCTGTGGAGTTTAAACAATACTCAGTTGGTACTAAGGTTACTGACTGTGTACTAAAATCCGCTGATACTATTGGGACAATGGTGGCCTAGTGCTTATGGTACTGGACTATGGATCAGAAGGTCCAGGGTTCAAATCCCACCTCTGCCACAGTTGGGTCCCTGAGCAAGGCCCTTAACACACAAAAGCTTGGATTGTAAGACTGTATTCCTTGTAAGTCGCCAAATGACATAAATGTTAATGTTAAATACAAGGCAGGATGCATTCATGTTTTCAAACTGTTTACACCAAATTCTGTGCCTGCCAGGAGTGGCACTTTGTGTGGTCTTCTGCTGCAGCCCAACAAATCAGTATTTGACTTGCTGTTGCCTTTCTATCAGCTCAAACCAGTCTGACCATTCTCCTCTGACCTCCGGCATCAATGACGAATTGTCATCCAGAGAACTGATACTCACATGATGTGAAACCTGTCCAATAGATCCGCAGTTTCTGAAATACTCAGACAAATCTCTCCATCACCAGCAACCATATCACAGTCAAATACACTTAAATCATCTTTCTGCCCCAGTCTGATGCTTAATTTGAACTAAGTTGTTCTTACCCTGTCTACATGTCTAAATGCATTAAAGCTGATGTGTGTACACTAGATCCTGAAATAAAAGGCTTACAAACTTTATCAAAATTTTCAAAAATGTCTTATATTTGCCTCATTTGTTTCACTAGTTTTCATCTAGTTTCTACTTATATATTATACTATAATTGTGGATGGGGACAGCATGTCTTATGTTTGGTAGAACTGGGGAAAGAAAACTGTGGTCATGTTATAAATTTAAGTGAAGATATAGACCCTGTTTTCCAGCCATATGTCCTGCAAGATCCAGGTTTGATGATCTTCATCCAGAACAGTTATCTTAACTGAAAGAAAATGTTTGAGAAATTAAATTGCTGCACTTGCCTGTGAAGAAACATTTGCATGAATGACAAAGCAATACCATCTTTTCACAGCTAATGCTGACAGCAAGCATCCAAATTACTGGTAGAATCATTTAAGTTTGGTCAGAAAAGGCAGAGGCATTGTAGCCTATTCTAAAATCGTACCGGTTGTAAATAAAAAAATAATACAACACTATTTGCACCACAAGATAATATATTATAATAGGTCATATAAGTATAATAATTTTAACAATTTATTAAACACACCTTAATAAAAATATGCATTTGAAGTTGAGTTGTGCAATTAATTACCCAATGTTACCATGCTCACCATGTGTATATATGACCTATAGTACAAACATTTCATCGTATACAAAAAAATTCAAAAAGACTTAGAACATTCAAAAGTGTAGAAGCTATACCATGTTTTTTGGTGGGATGTTTGGTTTCTGAGCTAGGGCTGGTTTCTTCATTAATGTAGGTTTGCTGAATTTGGGTGAGGAGAAGTCTGTGGAAATGGGTCCACTGCAGTCTTGTTCTAGCTCTTCTAGAGTGACCCCTGCAATCTCGTAGTGTTTTTTCCGTAGCTCACCGAGTCGCAGGCGTTCATTTTCAAGCATACTCTCCAATTCCAGGACCTTTACCTAAGGGAAGTGGAATAAGATAACTGCACCTATGAAATCAAATGTGAAATCAGCTTTATTTTTATATTTCTACAAACCTGGGACTCCATCTCCTCTTTCCTTAACTTGATTAGAGACATGCCAGAAAAGTCCATAGTATCTATATATAAACAGAATAGAACAATTTGTATTCAGTAGATGTTAACTGATGTTAAAATATAATGGACTTCACGGTTTTCCATAGTGACACAATAGTGAAATATTGTAGTTTTATAGTACAGTCGATTCCGGTTAATCGGACCACATCAGGACGCAGTTTTGGTTTTGGTCCTCATAACCGGCTGGATACAGAATCCACTGTATATACAGTTATGTACAGATTTTGTCATTAACAACCAACTTGCTTGTAAAGGGTTTGTAAACTTTTGATCAGGGTGATTTAGGTTGTTTCTGTTGTCATTATGATTTAAAAAGGGCAAACACAATAGTTTGCTAATAAATGGCTTCATCAAACCGCTAACCATTTTCAGTCTCTTGAGGAACCAATTTAGAAGTGTATACAATTCTGTGTGAAGCTTCCTACGTCCCTGGAGAACAGGGCATCAATGCAATCAACAGTCTACATTATCACTTTCTCAGGCTTCACTACCCCAATGTGCTCAGTTCTGATGCTAGCTCGCATCGTCTATATGTTTGTTATATTGTCTATTTGCTATAGTTAATTTATAAAATTACCTCAAATATCTAGTCTGCTCTTTAATTAGTTCTCAGTAATCCTTTAATTAGTTCTGATCTGCCATGAAACCTGGCATCTTTAAGTGCTAACACCTTGTTTATTTCTGACTAACGTATTCCTTCCCACATAATGAGTCCCACATTATGAGCCTAATCACTAACCGTCCCTTTGGAGGTGGCACCCTTTTCAGTTCTGTGTGCAAATTCCTAATAAGTACATACATTGCTAAGAGACAGAAGATAAATTGTCTCTTGGCTGTTATTGTGATGACAATTAGTGTACTGTTTTATTAAATTCATGCACACGAGGTGTGGTAACATGAAATGATAAAAAATAACGTCTTTGACCTAGATGTACGTAAGCTTTGGCTTGAAATGTAGACCTAGAGGCACACCCTCCAAGATGTTAGTGTACTGCTGTTCTAAAAATAACAATAGAAAATCTAGTCAGTGATAAGACGGGACAGAATGGGGGCTTACTTGATACATAATTCACCTACCTTTATCCTCAATCTGCTCCTGGCCTGTTTTAGTGGAAGCTACCACGTTAGCAGCCATTTCGTTCACATTACGAGAGGCATGCTGAAGATTTATCAGCTTCTTACTGCCACGATCTGCTTTCACCTACAAATATTGTACAAAGATAAGTATGTACACCTGTATGGCTGTCTATAGTGTGTGTCCATTGTGCAGCTTAAATGTTTTAACTGCAATTATACTGTATTTCCAGTAACTGATGTTCAGTCCTGCACACCTGCTTGGATGAATTTTATCCCCTGCTTCTATATACAGATTCAGTTCTGGGATGCTGATGGGTGTGGTCATGTGACATAATTTATTTTTGGTAATAAGATCAGGAAATTGACTTAGCAATTCCAAACTATTTTAATTTACTCTTGTTGGACAAACGTTTTATTAGAATGACATGTACTTACAACTGACATGACATCTACAGTCTCTTAACAACCAGTTCCTTAGCAGAAGTGCTGACTTTTGTACATCCTGGTACAATAACACCATCATGTTTCACAAATAAGGTTCTTATGCAGGAAAGCGCTTCTCATTTTAATTAAAACCTTCTGTTTGGTCTCATCCACCTCTGCCCTTTCAACCAGCCTTCTGGATTGTCCACATGTCATATTATGAGTAACACAAGTCTTTTTGGAGGGACTGTTTCATTGTAAGCCTGCATGCATACCATTGTTCAGTTTTTTCTTAATGATGGACTCTGGAACTTTACCAGCATTTAATTTATATTAAAAAAAGACTGTCTTTACCTACTTTTATACACTGCTCACAATGTAATATACAAATAATTAATATCCCCAAGTTTTTGTGAGCAGTGCATTTACATATATATTTTTCAAGTAATACACTAGAAATTCATCCTGCTCAAGCAAGTTATGGATATGTCAGTGACAGTAACACGCTATTACAACACGTGTATTCAACTACTGATAATATTACCACACAAAGCTGGAAACCTGTTTCCACATGGTGAAAAATAAAGACATACCTTTATACCTTTGCCAAAACAAGGATAAACTAAGGACAACTGTTGACAAATCTGAGTAAGAACTTTTAATGACATTTAAAACAAAGAATGCATGATTAATTACAAACCTTGGAGGCTGCAACAAGTTGAGCGGTGCTGGCAGCAATCTCATGAGAACAGACAATAAGCTCTTCATATTTGCCCATGTGTAACACCACTTTATCAGCAGAATCACTGAGGGTGACGCCAAGACAGAAGAGTATCAAGAGTTTTGCCTACAGCATATCTCACAGAAAATGAAGCATGAATAATTTGATTGGATACTTACACCATCTGAGTTGCTCCCCAGCCTACTGCCTTGGATGCAGATATGAGTCCCTCAGTCCAACGAGAGTTTCTAGCATAAAACTCCTTCACTGTTGCTGCACCCTAAAATGGAAGCAAGCATTAAGCAATTTAGTTGTAACAGAATCTCTTTTAAACTGCAATGCTTTTGTATGCTTTGTAAATGATGATGTATGATACATAAAAGACATATATGTCAGCATATAAAAGTCGGGTAATTCCATTGGGCCAATTTATTAATAGCAGACTTGGGGCCCAGTAGCCAAAAACCCTGCATATATTGAATAGCATAGACGTAAGTAAATGTAGTCATCTGAAGAGTTATATAATGAAAAAGTAGCTATTGAGAAATATACTGAAGAATTCAAATTATATTATTATACTTGCATTATATTTACACTTAGCCCAAGTATTGATGATAAAAATAGGATTAACGCAAATACTGATTTACTTGCAGTAAGTAACCATGGTTCTACAAATAGAAAAGTGGCTCATTTTTAATACATTTGAAGAAACTAACTAAAGAAACCTGTTCGGATATTTTTCGAAAATTTATATAAGCTATATATTTGAACCTGAAATAATTTTTAGAATTGAATGAAAACTGACCAATTTTGAGGAATTTTTAACTGGGTAAATTTTCTGTACTTTTCATCGTTCTTGGGCTTTTTCAGAACCCTTTTACCTCTAAAAAGCATGGTTTAAAAGCGACCTTTTAGTCAGCATATCAATGTTTTTGGAAAACTATGAATACCTTCACACACAGGGTACATCTGTTTAATCTAGTTGTATTTAGAATCAAAATTGATTTTTAGCTTAAAAAAGACTCCAGGTCTGGACCCCAGTACCCTTAAAACTAACTTCAGGCATGATTGAAACCTGCACAATGGATTGAAACTTTCACAGTTTTGTATAATTATAGTCTCGTTAATATATCACTACAGATCGGGTCCAACTTTGCCACCTTAAGTGATTATTTTCAATGTGTAATATTACCCTTCCACTTTCTACAATCTCCTTCTGCAGGTCTGATGATGCCAGTACCAACAGTCGAATAGCCTAGAATTAGGGGAAATTACTGTGTGTAAATAATACATACGATGTTAACATAACAGAGAATTTATATCACTGCATAAGAAGTAGTTTCTCAATCTAAAATTGGATTACAGGGCAATATTTTTTCTTACCTTCATGAGGTCGGTGCAGCTATTCAGTATTCTAAACATAGCAAAAATTACCACATAATTAACATTAATATTCAGCACTTAAAACTTCACTTTACCATAAATACGATATGAACTGGGCACAACTATAATATCAAAAATATGGGGGAAACAAAGCAAAACAAATCTTAGAGCTGCACAATGTTAATCGTCAATTGTCAACAAAATCAGAGACTCAAAGGCCTAGAGGTTCTTCCTATTGCATGTAATTAGAAGGTAAAGACAACATGGCTGACCTTTCGTTCACTTCCAGCTTTACTCCTTCAGTGTCTCGTCTAGCCTGACTCATCATTTCCTAAAAGCAGATCCAGAGGAATGTTTTATTAAATGTCAAAGGAATGTTTTATTTATAAGTCTTTTGTGGTAGTTGTGGATGAAGCCCTCATGTTTTTAAGATGGTAAAGCTGCCCATTCTTCTTGGAAAAATGCCTCCAGTTTCTATAAATTCTTGGGTCGTCTTGCATGAACTGCACGTTTCAGATCTTCCCAAAGTAACTCAAATGATATTGAGGTCAGGAGACTGAGATGGCCACTTTCGAACCTTCACTTTTTTCTGCTTTAGCCAATGACAGGTCGACCTGGCCTTGTGTTTTTGGATCATAGTCATGTTGGAATATCAAAGTGTGTCCCATGTGCGGCTTCCGGGTTGATGAGTGCAAATTTTCCTCCAGTATTTTCAGATAAAATGCTGAATTCATATTGCCATCATTTCTGACCAAGTTTCCTGTGCCTGTGTAGCTCACACATCCCCAAAACATCACCGACCCACCTCTGTGTTTCACAGTAGGGATGGTGTACTTTTCATCACAGGCCTTATTGACTTCTCTCCAAATGTAGCATTTATGGTTTGTGGCCAAACAGTTTAATTTTAGTGTTATCAACCCAAATAATTTTATTCCAGAAATGTTGAGGTTTGCTCTGTGTTGTCTGGCATATTGTAAGGTTAGTTATCTGGTGTAGTAATGGCTTTTTTCTGGTGACTCACCACGTGCATCGTGCATCTTGAGCCAGCGTCCTGTTTGTCAGAGAGTCTTGTATGTCAGCTGATGTTATTTGTGGATTTTTCTTTGCATCCTGAACAATTTTCCTTGCAGTTGTTGCTAAATTTTTTGTTGGTTTACCCTTTTCTTGGTTTCAACAGGTTTTCTTGGTTTCAACATTTAATTACTTAAGGATACTTCCACCTTCTAGAATTCCATCTTCCACTTAACACTGCTAATTGGTATTCTTAATTCCTTGGATATCTTTTTATATAATTTTCCTGTTTTATAAAGTTCAGCTATCTTCTCCCATAGATCCTTTCATAATTCTTTCGTAATCGAAACATGCGGGGGTCTGTCAGGAGCCCATAAACTCACTGACTTTTTATTCACACACAATAATTACAACAATTAGATCACAGGTCAGGACGCTTACTTTTATTAGCCATTTATTCCTGCATATGTCAATTTTTGTGTATGTTATAATGCCAAAACTTTCAGAGTATCTAAACTTTCGATCTGGATGATTTGGGTTGTTTCTGTTGTCATTATGATTTTAAAAGGGCAAGCAGAATTGTTGAAAAAGAACAGGTGTTTGTATTATCATTCATATTCTCCTAAAAAATGGCAAATATTTGACAAATTCTGCCAGTGTACGTAAACTTATGAGCACAACTGTATGTGCATGGATCTATGGATCTCTGCCCCACTGTGTATAAAATCTGTTTTATTACTTAAGGGACAATTATGGATTAGAGTTTATTTGTGGCAGAATCTGATGTACCTTAGGGCAAGAAGCAATAAAGTACACATTGCTAGCTCTGGGTTTGACCACAGAGAAAATATCCTCTGCACCATTACACCACAACTTGCCTGAACCTTTGAACACCAGTAGAACCTTGGAATTTGAACATGTCTTTCTTCAATTTGGACAACAAATGGTTTGTTCAAAATTTTTTGGCACTGACCTTCAAACGAACATACTGACTTTGAGTATCGGTAAAACCTGTACATGTATGACCCAGTATTAAATGGTCCCACAACTATCACCAGGACATTTGAAATTATGGTTTATAATGCTTTCTGTCACGATGAGAAGATTAATCTCAAATGCCATCTGCTGAAGTTTTCTGCTTATTTTATAATGTCATAAACCAAAGCGAAACAATCCTCTGTCCAGTAAAATGAGATTAGAAACTGACCATTTACTATAACCCTAAAGCTAAACTGCCATTAATTTAAGCAATGTTCCTCCCCCAAAATATCACAAATAACAACCCCCTGGCCATGCTTGCAGTAAATCAAAAGAGATTGTTATTCTAAAAAAATGCCCCCATACAACATAAGATTGGGAGCGAAACTGATCAGAAAAGCACAATAATTGCATTATCCCCTTCACCATATTCCTAGAATGCAATATGAGCTCTTTGATTATTTTAATAATTATTTCTTCTGGTTTTCTTTTTTTTCTAACTACTTATCTTGTAAACCAGCTTTTCCTGGGAGAAACAGAATATTTCCCTTAAAATATAATAACTGTAAACATAACATTCATATACTGTTAAATAATAAAAGTAATCTGAACAGAAAGAACTACTAATTACAGAGATTAATACTAATTACCCTTAAATTTACAGCATTTAGCAGACACTCTCATCCAGAGTGACTTAGCAATTGTGGGTTAAGGGCCTTGCTCAAGGACCCAACAGTGGCAGCATGGAAGAGGTGGGGTTTGAACCCTGAATCTTCTTTTCCATAGTCCAGTATCTTATCCACTAGGCTACCACAATCCCAACATCCTTCACAGGTGACATTTTTCTTTCTACCTCTCTATAAAACCAAAACACATTTAAGATTGTGGCTATGAAAGCCAAATTACATTTTATATAAAGCAACCCTACCCAACTGATTTTGAGTAAATCAGCAGCAAACACTACAGAACAAATGAACCAGCCACTACTTCCCAATAACAATGGATCCAGCTAAACACACAGCATTTGTAGATAACACCTCTGTTGGTGACCTTTTACTACCATACCAATAATGAATATATGTATGAATATAT
>JAUZST010075017.1:0-21287 GCA_034779995.1 Parotocinclus haroldoi | reverse complement strand
AAAGAGAAAATGTAGTTACTTATGGGTTAGGAGCACAGAGTCTATTATCAATCACTGATGCCATGTGCAGCATGAAAACTCCGGCAGCACTAACTATAGCAGCATAGCTAAAGGAAGAGAACCCCAAGTTAACACAGCCAAGAGGCAAGAGCCAATCTGAGCCATGCTTCAAAGTCTAAATCTAACTAAAAGCCTGAGTAAATAAAAATGTTTTTAACCTAGACTTAAACATTTGGAGAGTCTCTAACCTCTAATCTCTAACCAAAGGGGGAAGGTTATTCCATAGCTGGGGGGCGGAGTATGAGAAAGCTTTTCCCTCTGCTGTTACTTTTTTAATTCTAGGTACTGAAAGAAGTCCTGCACCCTGTGAGTGAAGTAGACAAAGTAGACCACTTTTGTTGGGTGAGGGGCTGGAATTGTAATAATTCCATGGTAAATGTGACTTATTGTTTTTTGTTCAATAAGTGGTTGCATTTGTTTTTTTGACTTACAGGGTTTAAAATAGACGCGATGTGTTGTGCATTGTGAGCAGAAGCTTGTATCCCACCCACAGTTTAACAGTGAGTTCTCCTTTATATCAGCTTTGCCACTCTCCCTGATAAACAGGGCTTTTCTGTACACAGAACTACTGCTCTCTGTATGTTTTATTCCTTATTACACCATTCTAACTGAACTCTAGATAGAATTGTTTCTGAACATCCCTGGAGATCAGCAGTTATATACTCCACTGATTCATGGTCAAAATCACTGAGATTCCCACCCATACTTACTGTTAAGTAAATATAACAGATGGGATCGAGTACATATTTCAGTTATAATTATACAAATATACAGATCCTGGTATTTAAAAAAAAACAATATGCATTTTTCAATCTAACCCGCAAAAACCTGTGATTTGTGTTTGATGACAACACAGTTCATGCACATGATCAAAGCAACCTTCTGGCTAGCTCCAGGTAGACTGCAGGGTCTGCGCACCCATATGTGACTGAGAATCCTGTATGAAACATAGTGAAGCCTGGAGCAGCCTGTCACACTAAGCTGAGATGACATGTGCACATACACATGTAAATGCATACACAGCCATGTACCCGGAGGTATTTCACCAGAAAAACAGAAGCCTGCTTGAATTAAGCAACACTGACATACATATGCACTCCCACTTGGTGACCTTTTCTAGCTGACAAGGAGATGTCCAGTGTAGAGTTCTGATGTAGAGAAAGTAGAAAGAAGGAGCCATATCACTGCCACGCACATGGCATTCTAATACACATATACCCCTGAGTGGGTCTGTGGATCCACACAAAATATCAGGACCAGGACAGTAATCTGATGTGCCTTTCAATTTAGCCCAGATCTATAACCTGTTAATAACTTTTTTAGTTATTTTGTGTTCACTCACGATGGTTGCCCAGACTGTAAACTGCAAAAACAGAAAAAATCTGAAAATGATGTACAGGGTGAGTCAAAACTCACAGGGCACAATATGAGTCAAAAGCCACAGGACACGTCATGTGCTGCATCACTGACTTTTCGCAAATGCTGCCAAAACCATTAATGAGGTTTCTTCGTGGGAAAACCACTACATGGCTTGTCGTCCACAGACCCAGTTCCATGGAATTTGGCTATCAGGGATGAAACAATGCTTTGTGAATTTGGTCTTTTTGAGTGTCAGGCTGCAGCTATGGTGCGGCAGCCGTGTTCCCCAGGCATCAGAATCATCAATTCCATCTTCAGTTACCTGTGACGAACGACAGAATTTTCTTTGCGGAAAACTTTTGAACCACACGAGATATTGCAAATCTGATTGTGGCAATTGATTTTTCTTCTTTTTTATGCCTAAAAGATATGCTCCCTCACCCATTATTTGCTGGGGTATTTGGATATGTAATTTTCCATTTTGTCTCTGAAATAAAAGGTGTCTTTTGACTCGCACTGTGTAAGTTTTAGTGGCCACTGCACATTGTAGATCTACAATTACAGACTTTGGTCCATTTGTTGTTTTTCATACTTGTTAGTCCCCTTTATTCTGTTCTAATGGACAGGACCCCCACAGAACCAGTACACATCAGGTTCAATTTGGGTGATCTATCATTCTCAGCACTGCAGCGACACTGATGTGGCGGTGGTGTGTTAGTGCTTGTTGCACTGGCACGAGTGGATCACATCTCAGCACTTCTTGACTTCAACAACCTAAGTGCTGAACTGAAAAATTCCATCATCCACCGTCCAGCCACCAGCTTCCTGTGAGGACTGATTAAGGATTAGATGATAATTAACATAAACTGTGAAACAACAGATGATCTACTGGTTCTGACTTTAAATCTACATCTAGGCATTTAGATTAGGCACGGAGCAACTCGCAACTGATACGTTCTTTACAATTACAGCTGTTACAACCTCAGCAACCGTAGGTTAATGGTACTTTTCAAGGGCCCAACAATGGCAGCAGATGTGTGATTTAAGTTATGGAACCAGTACCTTAAGCTACAGCCCTATGACAGTCCCTCTGACAGTAACAGAGTTAGTGTTATACACTTTGCCATTAATTGAGCAGCCTAATTCTGCATTGGGGATTTGAAGCCTCCTTTGGTGATAATGTGTACTGCAGGTGTGCTGGGTCGTCCCTGAGCGTACAATACCCGATCAGAAAAGTATTGGGCAGGTTCACTGTCTTCATAGTAAAACATTATTTAAGTTCTTAAATTGAGCATATTGCATGTGAAATGTTATTTTACATTAATTGTGAGAGTTTGAGTGAAATTAGTGTCACAGACAAGGAGTTTATTATTGTTTTTGATTCTGCTACAGCCCCAAACTCTGCTAGCAAGTTCTCGTTCATTCTGTGGATAGTTACAGCTTAGTTTAAATGTATTAAATGTATAGTTAGTCTGGCATGATTTGTATGGGTGTATTGCCTTTGTGTCTCTATGTCAGTATGCGATAAGATCGCAAATGTCCTCGATCGTTAATTAGCAGATACTCCATGCTTCTGAAAATTCCACTCTGTCTAGCCTGCCAGCGCTGTGTGAATAATAAATGCGTGTAATTAGCCCATGTAACGTGGTGCAAATTTTGTTATTTTGTTTGCGCAGATGCCGCACGTTCAAAGTACACCTGAGCCTGAAGGCTTATTTGTTTTGTTTGTTCAAAGGTATGCTGTTCCAGTCCAAATGTCCACCTTCCACCGCGCACAATCACCGTCAGACTAATCACACACACCTGCACCTCATTCTAGATCCCTATAAAGTCTCCCCCTCACCTTATATTCTTTGCTTATTTACTTGGTCTACACCTCGTTTCGAAGCGCTTCCCATATCTTACTTCTCATTGTTTATTACCACTGCCTTACCTTGTTCTGACCCTTTTCTGTCCTCCGACCTCGTTTCTCGTCTCGCCCTCTGGATATTGTCATTGTTTTCCATGTTCGACCTTGGACTGTCTAATGTTGTGATTTTGCTAGTCGATTTGGCTCCATTTTTTGCACAACCTGACAATGTGTAAATAAACAAGTTTCGTTATTGCAGATATAATACATTCCTTATGGAAAAATAATTTTCATTCCTTTGTATGCATATAGCTTTTCTGTCTCTCTTTCTCTCCCTCACACACAAACATACCTGTATCCATTTATATTTCTTTGTAGAAACACATCACAAGCCTTTAAATGGTCAGATAAAGATTCACCCTAGTAGTCCACAGCATGTATTCTCACTTTTATGCCCATCTCACAGGGTCCTGTTAATTGAAGGGAGTTACAAATGATCCATATGTGCCCTGAGGACTCATAAAGATTCAGGAGGCTTCTAAGATGTATCCCATGATGATCTTGTGTTTCATACTCATAATAACTGTTTGCTTACCTTTTCAAAACCTTTCCCTTTCTCATAAACCATGAATGTCCAAGCCTTTGAGAAGTTAATTTCAGGTGGCTTACAATGTCTGACAAAGCATATTTCAGGTTCTACTGAAAAAAGTGTTGCCTACTATTCTGAAAAGACAATGAGAAACAAGGAGTAAAAATCTTTTGATTACATCACAATCTACTTGGCCAATTTTGAATTTGGCTCTGTTCAATCATCCAGGTGCAAGATTTCATCTCAATTGTGATTCAGCATTTACAAAATGCCAGGCATGATTAAGCAGTGATCAAATACAGATGGACACGATAATAGCCATCACTGCACATAGTGTGGAGAGGAAATGACAAGCCTCAAAGATAACACCAACTTCTATACAGCAGAGAGTCTCTACGCAAATCTAATGACATCATATAACATGCATGCAAGTCAGAGTGCTCAGCATTCAACGTCCCAACCACAAGCAAATAGTGTAAGCAGGGTAATGCATGATCACAAAACTCAAATCACTTCAAACTACAATACTACCTAACGTCCATGTGTGCCCCGTGTGTGCTTAAAAGAAAGAAAAGCCAACAAAGATCCCAATAAATGTCTAATAAGAAATTAGGCACAAAGAAAAGTAAATTATTGTCAGCACTGTAAGATAAAAGATGAAAATTGATCATGGAAATTTGACTAATGACCTCTAATGGTTAAAGTTTTCCATTTATTATTAATATTATTATTATTATTATTATTATTATTATTATTATTGTAGCCTTATCATTTATTTTATTCACTTAGAAGAATCAATCCCATTTTCAGGAAAATGCTACACAGCCTAGAAATAATGCAGTCATAAGAACAAACAATATTTCAAAAATACGGAAGAAGAAAAGTAACAATTCTGTCATATTAAACTTTTACTCTAATAATGTTACTTTGAACTTTAGTTAATTACATTGCATGTTAGACTTGAAATCTTTCCACTTATAATGAACTTTGCAGGAAAAAAAAATATTTCTATCTTAAAGGAGCATAATCTGGCAGACTTCAGGATAAAAAAATACATCAGGCCAAGGCTTGAAATGAAAACTGGCATTTCTGCCTGATGGATATAAAGGTTAATAAACCTAATGGCTTTGTGGTAAACAGAACTCGTATAATAATATAACTAATATATGAATATCACTTCATATAATAGAGCATCCCGGTAGTTTATTATACATAAAAACTTTATTTTCCTGTTTTACACATTCTTTAACATTAAATGACATACATATAGAGTTTTAGAAAGGGTTCATAAAAAACACCACTGTACTGTGTTGAAATGTTTATTATGTCTGCATAAATTTGACCTAAAAATCACATAACATCAACACGTTTTTGAATATGTATCATGGCACAACAATGCCTTCCAAAGCAATAAGAGGATCACAGAAAAAGAGCCTTTAATGCTCATCAGACTGAACAAAGATGGAAATCCACCATTCTATAATCAGATAATCAGATAATCAGGTTCATAGTGTCTGCAATAAAGATAAAAGTCAAAGTAAATGTAAGAAACACTCCTTGTATTTTTAAATGCATTTTCCATACTGTCACAACTTTTTCAGATTTGGAGTTGTATAGTGAGGCTTTTTACATTATGTAGTCACTATAGGTTCTCGTATCTTCCAGCTGTCTGGTGCAGAGGTAGAGGTATGGGGTAGAAGTACGAAAGCTGAACTCGGTGCCATATGACAGAAAATGTCTGCTGTTGTTTTACATCACACAAACTGCACAAGCTATTCTCTGTATTGTAGCATTTCCAACTCTAGGGCACATGGGCCCATATATGCACATAAATAGTGGTCTTTGGAGAAATCAGCTGACCTAATGCATGTCTCAGGAGGGAAGACGGAAGCCAGAGTATCCATAAAAAAAAACCCACACATGCTGAGTCCAGATTAAAAGTCATACCGCAAATCTGGAGTTATGAGGTTACGGTGCGAACGCTTGCACCTAGGCGCCTCCAACCAATATATAATCTACTTTGAAACATTTGTGTCATATGCCTTCAGAGCAATAGCTTTTTATGACATGTTTGTAGAATTAGGGAAATATTTATCTTCTGCCACTTTTTATCAAGTCATTATGATCATTTAGGGAAGGTGAGACATATAGGTCTCCATGATTCATTCTCTTCTTATTGATTTCCTTTAGCCTACCTAAAAGCTGGGGGAGGGCCAGGAAAGTGTGTAGAAGTGTGTACAAGCTACAATCATGTCAGATGTGGTCACATAAGCAGGCTTTATTTGCATTAATAATTAGTGTGTTTGAGTAGCGTTATGGTCAAGACCTCTAGAGTGCAAGACCCATCTACTACTACAGGACTTTGTTCATCATACAAGAATAAACAGACAAAAATAGAAAAAATTACATTCCAACTTCAGTGTTTCCTTAGGATAAATACATGTGCCATGCTTAATTTGAGATGGATCCTGCCAGAACAATATCCGGTGTTACATAGGTACCTCTAATGGAGTACACCTTCAAATCCAAAACCTGGATGCGTCAGGAGGTGGTCTAAGGGGTGCTCCTGACCACTACAGAAGAGAGTATGCACAAATAGATGGACTACAGTCTACAATTTATATGCTTTTTATTCTTTGTTTGCACTGGCCACTAAAACATAAAGAATAAGCAGAGAATAAACTAGAGTATAGAATATCTAAGTCATGCATACACGGTAAAGTAAAGCAAGAGGGTCAAAAAGCGCACGTGTAATCTTAAAGTGAAACTATTCATATAAAATGTGTTCACTGATACTGATACTGAATAAGAAGAGCAGTAATTTGTTTTCGCTGTTAGCCAGTCTGGGTGCAGGTTTTAATTAGGCATGTAGAGAAAGGACTGATTTGTTCTGTTTGAATAGATTGTTGATATTCAATAACATTAGGGAAAAGGTTATTGGCCCTTGCACTTGAGTACTACAACTCTATGTTTGAGACCACCTTTTAAATCCATACAAAGTCTAAGTCAAGCTCATAACCAATGTGAAGGAGAGTCTACAGTCACCCATATCACCCATATGTTTTTGTTACAGGTCACTTGCACTATAATTACATATATATCACTACTCTACAGCATTTAAGATAAAAGGTTTGCCTAACACAGTTATTTTCAGTGTTTGTGAAGCGCAGTAGCTTCTTTATGAAAGCACACACCTATATAAATGAGTCACTGGGGGCCTGCAGAAACACAATTGGACATGCAAAGAGTGAACACTTTGGACCAGCAGTTTCCATTCAGTTTCAGTATATAGCTGAATGTGAACACATCTCTAGTGCAGAGTATATCCCATTCTGCTGACAAGTTGAGATTTTGTGTCTTTAAGCATCATTTTCATACCACAACCACAGTTAATAATGCCAAGAATCTACATACACAATAAATGTTTTCTGCTGCAATCTCTCATTTGAAATGCAATGGACATTACTTTGGTTGTAAACAGAGTGATCGAGATATATTTTGGCCCTCGTATTTGTGGTATCAAGTGTCACGTTTCTTATTGCTTTAGAAAACTATTCAGGACATATGTCATTTTCTTTCCTTTTGGGATATAGAAAAAAATAAAAGTCATAATTTAGACTGATAGTTTCACTTGTCAAATATAAATGGTATAACAGTGGCAGTGTCAGGGACTGCTGTGGCAGAGTCATATTTCTTCAGTTTGAGGCAAAATCCATATAACTGGTGAGAAAAAAAACATAATATAAATGATTGGGTTCTGGGATGCTGGGACACGAAACATTTAGTTTTAGAGCTAAATGTGTCTTTCCAGGTCTTTACTAACCTAAAGTTTCTTTTGATGTACTTTTAAGCATAAAAAGTAGTGTTGTAATCTTGTAATCTCTTACAAATATGTTTACAATGCACTATTCATAGTTTAATCGGAATATAGAACTTTACTTGTATAACCACTCCCCCACCCATGTATTCAAATCAGTTTCTATTGGATGACTGTTTATGACATGTTACTATGGATACAACTCACTAGTCCAGAAGAAACACACATGGGCTACATGTCAAACTGCATACTACTGAATACTATGGAAATGATATTAAAATCTTACATTAAACAGTTATAGGGTTTAAAACTCAGATTATATTTTTTTCTCTAAAGCTGCATATATATATATATATATATATATATAATAAAATACAGTAATGAGCTGCTACTGTCATGAAGTGCACACTTTGAGAGAGATTAAAAAAATGATTTTGTCGTCTGTTTAGTGTTTTGTCAATATTTAGGCAATTTATATTATAAATTGATTTTTTAACCTAATGGATTTCCAGTATAAAGATAAAAAAGACCTCCCTAATTCCTCCACATTCCTTGTATTATATATATATATATTTTCTTTTAGACATTAACATTTCACTGTTTTATTTCTCTAGTTTGAAGTATCTTTAAATAGTTGAATTATTTAATAATTTCATTTCTTTTGCATCCACTATCCCAGTGCACAAAAATGCTACTGTTTTAAAAAACAATAGGTGCTGCATCTTGGTGTGAAAAGGTAAGCAGAAAAAAAGCTAGCTTATTATAAGACCACACTGACCACTTGCCGATTCATAGCATAAGTAATAGTGTTACCAGATCGTTATCAAATAAGCGATCACATACATAATTCACTTCGATATTTTAAATTGACAGTGTTCAAAACCACATGCTGTACTATATAGTGTAACAAAATAGTAACACTACAATTGGTATATACTGTGTACTATTTACTAGAGGCTTCATTAGAACCACTAAACATTTTCGTATCCAACTAAAATCACAACAGTATTTGAGTCAACTGCCGTACGATGGATTTTCACCCTGTCTAGGGTTGATCCTGCCTTGCTTCCTGCGCCTCAGGCTAGGCACTGGCTTTCCTGCTGCCCTGACCAAAAATGAAGGAATGACACTGCAGTAAGAAAGTCACAAAGCTTTCAGTTTTATCCTAAATAACTTTTATTTCCTTTTTTTTTCTAGTTCTTAATGATTCCAATTTTCACTCCCAAATGGTGAAAAAACCTTGCAGCTTTTTAACTTTACTTATGAGGCTACCAACCGCCCTTGTTCCCAAAACAGGTCATCAACCTGGCTGTCCCTTTAGTTCAAGACCACAGACGCTGAATGAGCATGTGGAAGCCTGGGACCACTGCTACCACCAACCTCCGCCAAAGGTTCAGCCCTAGCTACACCCCGGACAGTCAGTCTGGTTATCTACCCAAAATATTCCCCTCAAGTCTAAGTCCAAGAAGCTCATCCCCAGCTTCATCGGGCCATTCAAGATTGTCCACCTCATTGTGTCCACCTCTGCGCCTCAAACTTTTCCCACATATGAAGGACTAGCCACCTTCCACAAAGGACCTTTATAGACTTTTATCAGCAACAAATCCAAAATCCAGGGTTTTCTGTCATGGTATGGGGCTAAATAAATGGGCTTTTTAAAAAAAAGTAAATGGCAACATTGCAAAGTGGTAAATGTTTTACTGTAAATGTTTCTCAATTTTTTTGGAATGTGGCCAGGCCTGAAATGCAGGAATGGATGCTTATGAACAAATAAAAATGAATAATCACCCGTCAGTCATGCAGCCAAATGAAATTTTATTTCAGATGAAAGAAAACTATTAACTGCGATTCTGAATTTGGATCTAAAGAAAGTGTCAATCACAAGAATTCAAATATAATCTTGTCAAACTATTATTGTTTTTCTGGAAGCTAAAGTGGTTTAAATCTTAGATACAAAATGAACGTGTTGTAATAATAAAAAGTAATACAAAAAAAATTGAGTTTCGCACTGTTCCACCTTAGAACCTCAGCTTAAGGTTATTCATAACTCAGCTAAATAAAGTAGCCGTCATCCATGCAGCCAGCCAAACAAAAAAGGTCACTTGTAGTGTGGGTTGAAAACTCAACATCAATTAAATGGGGTCTGTTTTTTTCAGCCAACATAAAAGCAATACCCACCTAATCCATGTGTAGAGGTGCTATCGAAAAGGGACAATATAATTTTAGTTCAGTTTATTACCATTATAAATCATAAATCATAAATAGCAATAGGCCATAACGAGCATATGTTATAGAAATGTTTTTATAGGAAAAAATGGTTTAAATTATTTGCTCATTGACCAAAACATAATGCACCCAGATTAACCCAAATAGAAATGCTAGATTTCTACAAAACTCGACATGCAGTTATGTAAATGATTAAAGGTGTGGTCTGATTAGATACTAGGTCAGCATAAAAGTGCTTTCCCCACTGCTCTATACAAGAGGCTCCCAGAGGCTTTTGGGTAATGTTGACTGCTAGGCATGTCTGTAAGACACCTTTGCCTAAACCTGCCCGTCATTCAACTGCAAAACAGAACCTGAATTAATTGCCAAAGACGATATGATCCCAGTTAAAAAGCAGTTGGCAGCTCATGTGATGGGCACAGTGACAACAAATGTCCTTCTTCTAATCACCTGGAAGTGGTCAGTGATCCAGAGACAGGGTTGTGTAGTAAATGTACCACCTGTGTCTGGATGGTGGATAATGAAACTGTGGGAGCTGCGTGTGCTTGTTGATGAATCAAACAATCCATTCTACCAGTGGTCTGTCTGGTCCACCCAGACCTTGTTTGCTGTGTGTGTGCCCTCATGGAACCACTGCCCTCAACACCTCCTAACAGCTAGCTCAGAGTGGTCTATATGTCAAAACATCCATCTTGCATCTCTTTACCCAATGATGCACCCCTTCTCAAAGTCTGCCAAATGGGAAAAATATCATCAAGCGCATTGGAGAAGCATGCCACGCAGTCTCACCAATAGATATGAGTCTATTTATAGGGAAGCGGAGAAGTGCCATAACGCTGTCTTGAGGCAAGACCCAGTGTCTAATCAAACCATGAATGCAATCATTTTCGTATCTCCCTGAGTCATAACTGCATGCCTGTTTTACAGTAAACAAACATTTCCATCTGGGTGCTTTGTACATACATAACCAGAAACAAAGTGTTGTAATCAATACACAGTATTACTTTTCTTAAACCGTATGTCCTGACTAGGGTTGCAGGAAAGCCAGTACCTAGTTGGAAGCACAGGGCACAAAGCAGAAACAACCGTAGACAGGGTGCCAATCCATCATAGTGTATTTGAGTATAGTTTGGGCAGTTTGAGCAGTGGCAATTCAAGTCAGTTCAGGTACTGGAATATTACTTGTCATTCTTGGGGTTGCTCATTCTTTTGAGCAACATCATTAACAATCAACTGCCTACTTCAACTAGTCTAATTTAGTTATAGGCGACTTGGAAACATTCATAATGGTTAGGTGTATTTTGATAAAGCCAAACAGGAACATGTTGCAGTTATATTTTGTCCATGTTGCTTTAACCCTCCTGTTATCTGCAAGTTTACTAACATCTTTTATGCTTGGGGTCAATTTCACCCCAGCTATTTCAACCTTGAGAACATTATTGACATTAAAATTGTTACCCATGTTCATATCACACATTTTGCTTGTTTGTTGACTTTGTGCTTAAATAGTCCACAAACAAACACCCCCCCCTCCCCCAACACCCCCACCACGTGAAGGTACATTCCAGCCTTTTGTCAGCACTATTGTAAACATGAAGACGTATTTCTTGTATTTCACACAGGTGTTGTTCATCCACAGGTACGTGGGGGCCTGGATTGTAAAGGAAGGGTAATCGCTAAACCCACTTATCCCATATATCCCATATTGCTGCAAGTTTGTTATGCTCTCGTCTGCCCTACCTTGTTTCTCTGTCATTAAACCGTATGACGAAAACCATATGGAGAAAACATGGAATTTGTTTAGAGACACAGTGGCTGGAAATATTGCCCCTCCAGTGTCAAAGGCTTGCAGTTGCTTTGGCCTTTTGACTTGTATACTCCTTCCAAAATGAGCAACCCAATGTAGGCTTGCAAGTGGGTCACATCAAAGTCTTTCCAACTGTCTCCGTACACACGACTCCCCTCTAAATTTGTCATCTCAAGTATATTCTTTTCAATCAATGGTTAAGCTCAAATGCTGATTTTATATCTTGGGAGCATATCTTGTGGGGCCTGGAACCATTTTGATGACTTTAGCAGCACTAAGCCTACCATGTTGTTCAAGTGGAAAGATTGACCATAATAACTTTCCATTTTTGGAAGGTAGCATATTTGTTGGTGGTTGACAGACAATAGGAGTTTCTACACTACACTACACTACACTAAGAGTTTCATTCTCATCAGAGAATAATCAGGGTCCTCCTCAACATCATCCTCTGTCTTGGACACATTCTCCTCTATGTCACTTTCATGGTCAAAGAGCTGTGACAAAACCTCATCGACAGAAAACCTTTCCTTAGAAGTCATCTTTAGTTGACAAAGCAGAAAGAGAGAGCACTCAGACCACCAAGAGAAATGGCTTATAAGCCTGCTATGCAAACCTTTTATATGTTTGCTTCACCCCTGTGTTGTGTGAACTATCAACATCTTTTTGCGGGAAAAATATCTTCCTGCCTCCACAGCACGAGAAATATCAAAGTATCGTGATAATTATGTTTTCCCCTCCCCCATATCATGTAAACTATCAGTACTATCTCGTACTACTACAGATATGGTTATGTTAGGTTAGGGCTCTAACGTTAGCTAAAAGAGCCTGGGGTCAAATTGACCCCAAAGAACACAGATGAGTACAACATGTGTACAGGACAACGAAAACTTATTATGGTGTTAATTTATGTTTACCCAGTTGTCTCTTTTAAATTAGGAAAAGTCATATGAAGCTAAAAAATCATGGCAATCATTTATTTAACACTGTTGAACACTGAATGGAGTCAAATTGATCCCAGAGATAATAGGAGGGTTAACATTTACATTAAGAATACACCTTTCTCCAGAGCTACTTACAACTGATAAAATCTTACAATTCAACCAATTGTGGGGCCTTGCTGGAGGACCCAAAATGTTATTTCAGAAGTGGGATTTCAACCCTGGACATGTTGGTCTACAGTCCATATTTTGCTTGAGATAAACCTACTACCCAAAAAGACATTTTTACTGAGAGACAATAATTCTAGAGAATTAGGCTTTTTTAAAGCCTTCTCACAGCTAAAATGCCAAGTAACATTTCTAACAACTCCTAACGTAAATGAAAACATTTATAACGCAAAACTACCAGTTAAGTCTTGGTAAAGACAGGGACTAGATTTATGTCATGTAAATGTGGGTGCTATAAGGATGAAGTGCAGACTGCAGGTTATATAGATGAGGTTGATCCCACACAAAAAAGAAATAAATAAATAAAACATAGAAGACAAGGTGCTGTGATTTTAGATAATATAGCATAGTATATGACTGTTGTTGATGCCTCGGTTTCCTTTGCTCCAGCCTGTCTAACTGGAAAACTCTAAGGAAATGTAGCAGTGAGATCCCAAAGGAAGTTGTCAGGTTTGTGTGTGTTTGACTCAGAGCTGTTGACAGCAGTGAGTGACGGTGTCTGCACCACCACACCGCCCAACTCTCATAGCATCAATTATTCAGTGACATCCAAACACCAGAGCTGCTCCACTCTCACTCCTCACCTTTATGTTTCTCACTTTCTTTCTGTTTCTATCCTTCTGTTCTTCCAAACACTGTATATCACTACACCAGAGTTTCATAGTAAAGTCCATGATAAGAAGAAATTACACTACTGATATGCGGGAGGAAAAGAAAAACTTTAACTCCTTTAGATAGTTACATTATTGTCATCAAATATGAATTGGAAATCTTGAACAGAATTTGCTTTCATTCTCTTTCAGAACTATGATTACATCAGAGACACAGCAACACCTGCTGCTGTCTATTTAACTTTCTCCCATACTATTTACCCATACTCCTTGAAATTGGGGATGGGATAGATAAAGATTTTTTTTACATTTCACACAGCTACACTGCACAACCACTACTAGTATAAAAATATACTATACAAACCAATACTGAGCTGTAGCGACCACGTTGTATCCGTCACTATGCTGGACATATGCTGTGTTGTGGCTCATTAAACTAATGGGCTCACATTGGAAACAGAAACTCAGATAGTCCAGAATGATGAAGATGCTGAAGGTTGTGGTTTTGGTGCCTGGTGGGCTAACGTTCTCTTTTTTTCTGGCTCCCAGTACATGTCCTTGCACTCTGTGTGCCACAAATTACTGGAGCACCTTTGGGATGTGGTGTAACAGGAGGTTCAGATCGTGGATGTTCAGAAATGTTGCGCACAAAAATGCGCTGCAAGTGATTGATGCTGCTTAAGTTAAAATTAACGTCTGCATTAGTTTTTCAATACTGCAGCATAGGTACATCCCTCATGCTTTTCATGTTTTATGTCTTTGCAGTGTTTACTTGGCTAATCAAACATTTCTCTTCCACCTCCACAATCAATCATTCCAAACTGTCTTAATATTATTGTGGCGTGTGAGAGAAGAAAAATATCTAAAAACAATTAGATGATTGCCTAGGAGAAGCTTAACAGCATGAATCAGTGCCAAATGTTTTGCTAATTATTTGTACTGTGGGAATAACCACATTGCTTAAGCTCGGAGGATGCTTGGTAAATTCTTAGTGCTTCTAAAATGCCCCAATGAAATGTGTTTGTGATTGGGATGTTGATGCAAGCTGTCACGTACTGCATACAGGTAACACATTAAGCAAGTTTTTCAGCCACCGGAACAACTTTGATGATTTGAGGTATAAAAAGTCTCTAAACCTGGAAAAAAAAGATAAGCATTGTCTAAAAACATATTCTTTCATTTAATGTTTTGAGAGTACTGTCCATTTTAATCTGGGATTCTGTTTTTGGAAAATAAATCAGGACTATTCGTATTACTACGACGAGTAGAAGTAAATTAAGCAGTGGTCTGAATACAATTCACTGGGTGCAAGTTAACTGTGGATCAGGCACCCGCCTTTCATGGGAACTGGGTTTATTGTTCAATCGCTGGTAGTTAATTCATACACCTGGCTATCCATCAATTTAATTAAATGACAGAATGGATAAGTTAGAAAGAAAAAGGTATATTAAACGTGGGACTGTGGTGGCCTAGTGGTTAAGGTACTTGACTATGGACTGGAAGGTCCAGGGTTCAAATCCCACCTCTGCCACAGTGGGCCCCTGAGCAAGGTCCTTAACCCACAATTGCTTGGATTGTAAGACTGTTATAATGTAAGTACCTCTGGACAGGGGCATCTGCTAAATGATATAAATGTAAATGTACTGTAAACAATACCTGAACCAAGCATGGCATTAATGAAATACATACACAAAACAATGGCAGTAAAAAAAGGCAAAAAGAATCGAGATAAAATAATTAAAACAACCAAAGTAGTCAAATAACACAATACTTAACAAGGCTGTGAACAAATAAAAAAAATAAACAAATTATAGAAAGATAATTATTTATTAGTGTATTATAACATGTCTAAACATGCACAAAACTATAGTAACACCAAGCAAGGCCACAAATAATTCCAGAAGCCACACCAGACACAATACACATTACTTAGCATATGATATATGCACCACAATAATGCTAACCGCTGAGCACTCCTCAGCCATAATCATCAAACATAGCTTGCACTAAGGACACAATCACAAGTGTAAAGCAGGCAAAGTGAGGATCAGAAGCAAGTATCAAACAATCCTAATGAGCATTCGACAGGCATAACAAGCACCACATGCGTGTAAAAAACACTAAATGAGCATCAGAATTGTTACCTGAACATTATGAGCGTTAAATGAGCGTGCCCAGGGTGCACACTGCGAGCAGAACCGAGTGTCCAAACATCAATGCTGGTATGAAAATGAGTATCAAAGTGAGTTATGAAGTGAATCAGTGTGCAAAAGGAGCATGAAGCTCAGCATAGAGCTAAACACTGCTATCACACTCAAACTTAAAAAAAGGTTGGCGGAAAAGTGAAATAAGCCACCACAGATGTATTTGTAAATTCATGAAATCCACCAACATTTCAAAATACCCTTGGCCCCCAAAACAAGGACAATCTTCCATCCTTCAGTTCCGGTGCCCTTGTAACGGTGACTGGTTGAGTATTAAGAATTACACTTGGCAACCTTAAGTGCTGTACAATACAATATTAGTGGACAGTGGGCGGCGCTTTATCAATCTGAGGCGCCGTGCATCACTAGCTCGTTCCCAGTTTGATGAGCTGCTGGCAAACGGTAGGTTGTAGTACAGTACTATAAAGTGAAATCTCACATTAGACGTGGAGTTGCTAATCTTACAACTACCTTTCCGTTTAGTGTGCGCGCACGTAAGCTGTAGAAGCCTTAATTATTACTGTCCATTTGTGCATTTTCTCAGTAATTAATAAATCATCGGTGAGTAAGACGGCTGTTCCTGACGTCATTTAAAACACAACGCAGTTACACCCTTTTTAAAGGTTCCTGATAGGATCTAAGAACATCCCACAGGGATCGTTTATCCAATTAATTTAATTCATAAACAAATTATGTTTGAAGAGCAGGTGCCGTGCATACAGTACATTACTTTTGACACCCTCTGTGCAGAGTTCACAAACTCATTTTCATTCATTGGCATAGGATAAGCACTCCCTCATCTCTGATCTTCCGATCCCCTATGCTCCAGTTTATTCCGGAAAACATCCGCAGTTAGCTGGTGATAAATGTCTCCTCCTCTGCTCTGTTCAAAACAATTTAGTCTTAACTTTAATGATGAACACTGTCTTGTTTTGTATGGAGTCAATTTACTCTTGTGAAATGATGTTCACAAATATCTTTACAGCTTGTAGTTGTATATCACATTTTGTGTGCATGTGAAAGAAATCCCTGTATTCATCAGAAGGTGTGAACTTTAATTTATTTCTGACAAGTTCATGTGTGAGAATGTGTAATAGAGATTTGCAGCTGTATAAAATGTGCACACGTTTAGAAAGCTTTTGCTGTAGAAATATGTAGAAGTATGACTAAGTAATTGTTTTGCAGGGAACTTTTTAACAGATATTTTCACAAATATAATCGCATGCAAACCAAAGTTGCAAGCTCACAAACCACAAATTTCGACCGTTTTACACCTGAGCTGACTAGCCAATCATCACCACTCTCCGCTAGTGTTATGGCTCTGTAAAAGTCCAACGGTAGTTCGATAATTTGTAGTGATAATTTGTAGTAATTAAAATACATGGACAGTGTGATTAGTATTGCATGCCAGTGGTATTTTATACTTTTTTATTGTGATTGTAGGTAATATTTTCTTTTATTGATACAGAAAGTAATTAAATAAGGCCGAACAAATCAGGATTATGTCTCATTTGTGTCAGCAGTGTACAGTTAAGCAGTAATACAGTCGATGTTTGTGCTATTATATGATATTTTTTCATAAGTGCTTTAAGGTTGTATCTCATGTTACAGCACAAACCTTGTTTGCATTACTGCAATTATAACAGTTCTGTTAGATTTCAAGTAAAGTGGATGAAAATAAAACATTGCAAGCACAGCATTAACTGTGGAATAGTTGCTATTTCAGTGGCACAGCTACCTGGATGTGTCCAACACTTCTCGGCAGAGGAAACTGACCTGTTAACTGTTGATGTAGATGTTTGCATAGCTGCCAACTGGCCCACGCTATGGGTGTGTGCACTGCTGTGTGTCCGTGTGTGCAGAGGTATACATGTCTGTGCTGTTCTTGACCCCTCACATCTGTAGAAGAGAGAATCTGGATGGATATTTCACTACAGTTGCCAAGGAAATGTGCCAAAGCAGAATGTGTCACGTAATTTGTTGTTTATCTAAAAAAACAATACACTAGAGGCTATTAGTTATAAAATGTAATGCGAACAGGACTCCCTGTGCTGGTATTTTGATACCAATTCAGGTAATTTATTTTACTCATAAACACTACAAATAAACTGCAGTTGGATTATTAAAGATCCATAACACTAGTATACAATGGAAATCATCAAGCATGAGCTTTAAAAAAAGAATATCAAGTTCTGTACCTTGGCTGAGCTTTCCTCGTGATTCTCCGCTTTAATTCCAGTAAACAGAAGGTGCTGGAATCTTTTGCCTTTGATTGGCTGGGCAGTGTGCTGATTGGCTAATAGGTGAGCAGTGTGCTGATTGGCTAGAGGGTGAGCAGTGTGCTGATTGGCTAAAGGGTGAGCAGTGTGCTGATTGGCTAATGGGTGAGCAGTGTGCTGATTTGTTAGTGGGTGAGCAGTGTGCTGATTGGCTGGGCAGTGGGCAGTGTGCTGATTGGCTAGTGGGTGAGCAGTGTGCTGATTGGCTAGTGGGTGAGCAGTGTGCTGATTGGCTAGTGAGTGAGCAGCGTGCTGATTGGCTAGAGGGTGGGAAGTGTGCTGATTTGTTAGTGGGTGAGCAGTGTGCTGATTGGCTAGTGGGTGAGCAGTGTGCTGATTGGCTAGAAGGTAGGCAGTGTGCTGATTGGCTAGTGGGTGAGCAGTGTGCTGATTGGCTAGAGGGTGGGCAGCATGCTGATTGGCTAGAGGGTGTGCAGTGTGCTGATTGGCTAGAGGGTGGGCAGCATGCTGATTGGCTAGAAGGTAGGCAGTGTGCTGATTGGTTAGAGAGTGAGCAGTGCGCTGATTGGCTAGTGGGTGAGTAACATGCTAATTGGCTAGAAGGTGGGCAGCATGTTGATTGGATAGAGCGTGGGCAGTGTGCTGATTGGCTAGAGGGTGAGCAGTCTGTTGATTGGATAGAGCGTGGGCAGTGTGCTGATTGGCTAGAGGGTGGGCAGTCTGTTGATTGGCTAGTGGGTGGGTATATGAGATTCATGAAAATATCTGTTGGAAAGTTCCCTGCAATAATTTTACTTAGACATACACAAAATATTTTTTTACAAGCTCACACCTTCCGATATGTGCATGTTTTTTCACATGCACATAAAACGCAATATACAACTGCAAGCTGTAAAATAATCATTTGACTAACTCACAATATTTTTGACTTTAAATTGACTCCACAGATTTTGTCCTACAAGGTTTTGTATCTCACTGATATTTAGAGAGCTTGTGTGTCTTTTAGAGATCCCAGAATATAGCATATGGCCTTCTGCTATTCTTTTATAGAAGCATAAGTTTACACTCATGCACATAATAACTAAAATATTAATATGCTTAATTTCCAAGTCTGAGAATCATCCACAATTTGACAATATTCTACACATTCAATTCAGCTGCCACCAGTTTGGCCATTAATCTGACTGAAGGGCACTGGAAAATGATATAGATGGCAAACACTTGGACATCAGAATCCCTTTTTATTATTTACTTTTTTATTTTACTACCATTAAAATCCTGTTTGGATTTGATGTACTGTAGATACTGTAGGTGCCCTGTGATGAACATGCACTCTCCCATGTGCCCTACCATGTGCCCTGTGCTGTGAGATGTCTTTAAACTGAATTAAACAGGCATGGAAATGAATGAATCATATGAATCAAATGTAACATGAAAACAAATGAATCAAACCATTTGCAATGGTAAGTGCTGGAGTCAAATAGTTGGTTGGAGGAGTAAAGTACACCATGATTTGATAGAAAAAGAAAAAGAGCACAAGACCATGATATTGTGAGCTCATTTTGATGTGTGTGTTCATATGTTGTGTACTAATCTCTTGTAACCTTTGTTTGAATCCTTTCCAGTTCCAATAAACTGAATATCTAACTCTGAATATCTCTCTCTTTCTCTCTCCCACTGACTCAGTCACTCACACACACACACACACACACACATACACACACACACACATACACACACAGTATTTGATAACGACTCATATATTCTCCCGATCAGTGAACTATGTAAAGGTGAGAAATATCTCAGATCTGTCTCTCACTCGGATTAACTATTGATCAGGACCAAACAACTTTTTTCCTTACTTTTCAGAGAATGCAGGGGTGGATAAAGAGACTGAACCCAAACAGCATTAATTGAAGCTATCGTAAAAGGGTTGTCATTAATTACAGTTTTTTATGAATTACATTTTAGTTATCTCGTTAGAGCATGCTATGTTTTTACCATTTAGCCTTTGTTATTTTGTTATTTTAATTTTTCTTGTTCACCTCTTGTTTAAAGTTGAAGCTTTGTGTAATTCACAATTGTAACATTTACACTGTGATTGGCTGGACTGCACCATTTTAGACAAAATCCATAAAAGACTTGGGGGACGAAATTATTTGGTGGAATGTACACAGGTAAAACAAGCAAACTCCACACAGGCATAATTTGGAATAGAAAATGTGATTTGGGGAGCTATGAGGTGACAACGATAACAAGTGCCGTCCTTTTACTGATCTTTCTTGGAGAATTGTAAACCTTACATTTTAGCTTCAGTGTAATATGTATTGTATCAAATACTGCAAATAACAATTTTATTTTACATAGTATTGCTTATGTTTATACGGTACGATATTTTCAAATTCCTTGTTCAGGGGTTCTATAAAAGTAATTGAAGTGCAAAGCTGCTTCTTTATATTAACATGAAGCGTGACTTTATGGCACTGATGTTTTGTGTTAGTATAACCAGTGATGACAATGAGCATGTTTAAGTATGTCAGACGGAAATTACCAAGGGCTATGCTCACATTAGCATAACAATCAAATGCAATCTGAGCCATGGCATGTGCAAAAAAGAGAGACATGGATGCAGCATGGCACAGCAGCATTACGTACCCTCTACATTATTGTTGCCCTGTAAAAGAAACAATAATTTAGTATATACTCCTAGCTGTGTTCCTTACAGATTTACTGTACAGTTTTAGTAAGGAATGTATCCAACATACCCACTAGTAGTTTGCATTAAATCAATCCACTTGCATTATTAAATATTGTATTAATAATGCAAATGATCTCATTTTAACTTTGGATATTCAAATCAATATCATTAAATCACCCATCACAGGTGTGATGGACCTGTGTATAAATGAAATCTGTTTTCTATCCAGTGTAAGTTATTTAACCAGAAACCTAAATCAACCAAAAGATGGCTTTATATACCACTGTATATGTGCAGAGACCTTGCTGTATGTAGCAAGAATAAGTCTCTCAGACTGTAATCTACTTCCGTCTTTTTTCAAAGAATGTTATTTTTATAGCAAATTAGGAAATTAAACTACAGCATATATTATAGTGAGAATTTGACCAGAGTTCAGATAGTGGGCTTAAATGGTCTCGTGTATTGAGATCAGAGGTACTACAGTACAACACAACAGACAGTCCTTGCAGGAAAATGATGAAGTTGTTAAAAAGGCTTGTTGATGTTCAAAACAGTTAAGTGTAAAGATTTAGTGTAATTTGCTACTCTCTAGTGTCATTTGTATTTCTCTCTCTCTCTCTCTCTCTCTCTCTCTCTCTCTCTCTCTCCCTCTCTCTCTCTC
>JAUZST010075006.1:0-21287 GCA_034779995.1 Parotocinclus haroldoi | reverse complement strand
TATATAAGCTTAATATATTTAGTGTTGTAAAATGCTAGTTCTGATCTTCTAATTAGCAATCTTAGTAACCAGGGCAAGCTTTCTACATTAACTTGTAGACTTGTAGCTTAAGAGAAACATGTAATGTGAAGATGGCTGAAATACAACCAGCAGTAGAGCCACATCTGGAGCCAATAGAAAACCAGCCAGGAGCCATGCTGTCGAAGGTGGAGCTTTGACAGAGATCATGCCCCACTGTTGTTTCTTCCTCAAAGGAACATACACATGCCTTACAGTAGATGAAAATTACAGACCAAATGCCTTTTATGGATTCCTGGATTCAGAATGCTGTTGCTTAGCACTACCCACTAAACAATACAAGCTTTCTGCTCTGTAAATGTGCAGGGCCTTATTATACTCTAATAAAAAAGATTGTTCAGAAAATATTGTACAGGTACTCCCTGATTTACGGTGGAGATCAATTCTGACAAATCCATCTTAAGTTGAATTTATGGTAAATCAAAAGGTTTAATGTATACTGTATATATCATAGTGTAGCCTACATTAAACATGCTTAAAACATGACCACGACCATGGCTTTTCCTCACTACATTTTCCAGTGCTCATCACTCCTGCTCACTCCCAACGTCTCACACACACACACTGCCAAGTACAGAAGAGTGTTCTAGTGTGTATGTACCTTAAACATGCTTAAACATTTACATGAAACTGCAGTTGGGCAAAGTCATTAACATAAGGCTTATTTATGATAAAGTATTTAATATCGCATGTAATTTATTAATGTATTGAAAGTAAGAAGCAGGACATGATTATTTCGGGACCATGACTTTTGCTCGCTACATTTCCCAGCACTTATCACTGCGGCAACGTGTCTCCCTACGTCACGCATTGCCTACTTCCTCATCAGTGAGAGAGAGAATCGTACTGCTTATCACTTGCTTGGGAAAATTTTTAGCTCAACATATGGATTAGGGTTTCTGCTGAATGTGTATTTATGTTTATTATCAGATTAGTCAGGCCGTCGTAAAACGAGGAGTACCTGTACTCTGAACTCTGGATCTTGTTTTATGGACCTCAAAATAAAGTGCGCTCTTTCTCTCTCTCTCCCTCACCCCAAACCCCCACCCCCACCCCAACCTCTCACCCCCACTGGCAATTGTCGGCTGTGCACAGTTTTTTCAGTTGCCATCACGTTTGCGTTGTGTTTTTTGCTTTGCCCTGGTTGCTTGGGACTGATGGACTGATGCTTGATGACTTTGTCTCCACTGTAGCTCCAGTGTAGGTTGGAGGTGCTTAAAGATGATCGAAGGAGCCATAGGACCTTCAGCTCTCGAGTAACTATCACCAACCCTCACCAGGCCACATGCTTCACTCTCTTTTTCTCTCTATTTCTCTCTCTGGCTTCTTCTTTAGTAGGGTTTCCATGCACCTGTTTGTATGCATTCTTAATGCAGTATTTTCATTACTCGCCTGTTCTGATTTCTAAATGTATGGATGAGGAGAAGTATGCATGCAGGGAAGACTGGACGAATTAATAGTTCGATACTAATAGTTATATAACTAGTCATACATTTAAGAAAGAATGAAGAAAAGAAACAGGAGAAACCCAGGAAGAAATATTGTGAGAATATTTGGGTTGGACAAAGATGGATTTGCTGAATTTTTGTAAAACATCTGGATGGAAACAAACCTACTCCCACAATCATTCATTCTCTTTGTGTGTGGAGGTCATGCTCCTTTCTGTTGCATTCAGCTCCTCTAACCTTTATATATCCATCCCTATCTCAGGCAAGTTTGTTTTATTTTTGGCACTCAAAAATCCCTTCAAACACTACAGGCCAGGCCATGCTTTTCTCTGATACCAAAATGATTTCAGTGTTAATAGTCTGATGATTTGACTTTTATATAAATTAAGATATACATGTATAGACAAAGGTTTGTTTACACCCCCGTTTTGGTTAGTGAGCATACATTTCTGGCTTCTCCATAGACAGTGGCCACATACGACACATTTATGGGTTTCCACTTCAAACAAATAAGTTTTGTTTTTACTTTTTGTCCTGCTGCCCTTAAACAAACTCAGTCAGAACACTTGGAAATACACTGTATTGCCCAAAGCGATCTATTAGAAAGCCCTTTCAGAAGAACAAAGGCCGTTGTAGCTCAAAAGTGGGGCTACATACTAATGCCCATGTTTTGAATGTAATTATGTGTCCATAAACGTTTGGCTATGTAGTGTTTTTGTAAAAAGGTAGCATTGGTGAAGATTATGAGGAGTTACGGTCTGTGGCTAAAAAGTTTTAATTGGCCTTTTTAGTGCCAGTAATCTGATTATTTCCTAAATCCCAAATAATGGCAGGTTTTGAAATACCTTGTTTGAATCCACTGTTATCTACATGTTTGAACAACATTGTTATTTTACAACTAGGGATGTGTAAAGGAAAGAATCACTTCCTGATTGTCCTGTCATGTATGAATAGCCAAGCAAACCGTTGCACAAGGCGTATAGATTACGCAAGTCCCCCTTTTGCAACATTAAAAAATTCTCTGTTCTCATTGTAGGAGCTTTTTGTGATAGTGTAGTAGTGTGACATGCACTACGACCAGTGCAAAAACAGTTTCTTTGTTGCGTGTTTAGGAGGATTTTCACAATAAATAATTTCTTGGTTATGTTTTACATCATGCTGTTTGCATTAGTCGCTCACATGGTCTGCTTTTCCTCAGCTGGCCTATATTTACTTTGTGACTCGCTTGGGGTAGCTGTCTTCCACCTATGCTGGTCTCATAGTTTTTATCCATTTGTCACTCACTCAGTTCTTTTTCAGCAGTAATATGGCAGGCAGAACCACAAGTTTCCACCCTCTCTAAATTCTCTAAAGTCTTTGACAAGAAGGTACATGGCATCTTTGCTAACGGTTCTTTGCTCTTTTCAGATGTACTTAAATTAAAATGCAAGTCTTGATTACCAAATAGATAGACAAGAAGAGAGAGAGTTGCCACAACGGAGCACTTTACATACATGAGAGGAGCAATAGCAGTAGGTAGCTTAATGGTAGCTACATTTGCAGTCATGCAGTACTGTGCAAATGTCTTAGACCACCATTGTTGTTGTTCTAACGATTGACTAATGTCCATGTATAATAAGTTGTACCCAAAACTTGGATTTATTGCTACAAATACTATTTTCTAATTATATTCTTTCTCTTTGTGAGCTTTAGCATATCTGAACCTTTTCACCCTGTTCTCCTTACTTTATCCTTCCAAAAAGACAATTCCTGATCAAGTTTGGCTAATCAATGCCAGATGTTGCTATTGCACTAGTGTAAGGGGAGGACACTATAAATGCTAATGTTGGCTAGGGGTTTTGTTTCTGATTTTCTTTCAGTTTTTTTAATGCTGAATACAAATATAAAACAGAATATTTCTGGTTGTATTCTAACAGTGACTAATCTAATCTAATGGTGGCCTAAGACTTTTGGACAGTACCGTAGCTATACCACATTCTTAAGCTAGCCAAGTCATCTATCTTCAAATTGATATTTTAATGTGTAATAGCAATATTAAAAGTATAAAAAAAACGTGACGGCGTCATATATTTAGATTTGTAAACATCTATTTTTTACCTAAATATTTATTGCAAGGTATGCAGATAGAATATGCCACAGTTTGCTGTTAAATTGCAAGCTGTTATTTTAAACAATAATTTTATCTTTAAACGTTCATTTATATTAGTTTTTGTCGATTGAATAAAACGTATGGAAGTGTTTATGCAGGTAGTGTTGATTTTGTGTTGATTTCTTCTAGAATTAGTATTGAAGAAGAGAGAGATTTTAGCATAGTCCGCTAAACACAGTCAAGAACTAATTTCCCACTAGTGCTGTGTACTGTTTGTCCATCTTATTTAAATGTTCCTCTTTGCCCATTTGCTTCATTGTGCTATAAGTCTAGGCTTCATATACAAACCTCGAATTGAATCGAATCGAACCGGTTTCATTGTGTGACATGGCATCTTCCATATCTCTGCAAAGTGTAGCCAACATTTCACTGTCCCAACAGGCTCTGTCCACTGATTCTCTCTTCCTATCTCTCTCTCTCTCTCTCTCTCTCTCTCTCTCTCTCTCTCTCTCTCTTTTCTCTCTCGCACTCTCTCTCTTAATCCAGGTGCAGTCACGATGCAGCAGCAAAGAAAATATCTTACGAGCAAGTAAGTCATTCGTGTCATTATCTCCTTTTATGACCGGCTTATTCGCTTCTCATTAAGACTAAAGTAGTGGTCAGACGGCATTCGAGTGATAAATTGAGTCCTCTTGATTGGAAAAGAACTTCAGGATGGATGAAACAATTTGCACACCTCGCAGAGTGTGCAAATGGCAATCAAGATTGTGGGATATTGTGGGTAGAGGTGGGAGTAAGTCGCAAATGCAAATAACAAACAAGGCCCTTGTTAGAGTGGTAATATTTAAGAAATTCTAGCCATGTTCCTAAGTCAAACAAGTCTAAAATCTAGCCAAAATTCTGGTGCTTTAACTTTCCACAGTTTTCACATTCAAATCAGAAAAAGTGATGTAATTTATTATCCATGTTAACAAATACTGTCGTATTTGTTCTTGGACTTTTAAATTCTATCCATCAAACCTATAATGCCAAATAGTTATGTGAAAAATATAGACACCCAATGAAAACCCTTGCTTTTATAAACATTTAAAGATAAAGACGTTTGATGTTCATTTGAGCAGAGTTGAGAGGAAACTGAAGACATATCTCTTAATGTTAAACTGAATATACTAAAGGTCATAAACCCGTGTTTTCAAATATGTTACAAAGAAAATAGGTTTTCATTGGATAGGCAGTAGACCAAACCACTTTGAAGCAGCACTATAACAAACCTTTTGTGCATAAGTATAATTTCCAAAATATAGTTAGAAGATTAAATTGAGGTAGCTCTGTGTTTCTCAAAAGGAAGGGAAGGGACGCACCCTCCAGGGATTTCCACCCCGTGCTCTTCTTCTCAGTCAGCAAAGAGTGGTATGATAGGTTATATAATGATGCAAGGCTGAACCGCTGAGTGAAATGGCAGTCTCTTTATTACCAATATGTACACCAACTCTACAAAAAACACCATTTTTGGTTGTCTTTGTGCATAATCTGGAAATTAGTAGTACACCACACCTTAGTTAGTTGAGGTGCTGTTTTTGACTCGTAACTATTGTTGTGAGGTTGAGAAATACCTTGAAACGCATTCCATGTTGTTCCCAAGTAACCTCATAAGATCACAAAGACACAAGAACAAAGTGAGAAGCATCCTGCATGCTTGCTTTTAGTGCTACCATACTGTAGCCTTACAGAGCCAAATGTGATCTTGTAACGAGAAAACATGTAAGGGAAACGTGGGTGGGAACAAAGATTAATTAATTCTCCGGGGTTACTGTGTAGCCAACTTTTATATGAACTGTCACCATGGAAACTTGCTATTTAAGTGTATGGCTAGTCAGTAAAGCAGCAAGGGGTAAAATAAAGAAGCCAGCAAGTGTACAGTCCTTCGCTCAGTCAGAAAAAAAGAGTGAGATTAAACATGAGATGCATATTAAACCCATTCCTCTCCATGACTGTGATTATTAGATAGATATTATTAGACCCTCAATCTCCATTTTCATGCCAATGAATCCGATTACTGTGATTTTCCTGTCAGTCCCTCAGTGATCTGAATAGAGGCAGTGGTGCAATAAATAAAAGAGACAATAACAGCAGTATATAAAATCGAAATAATAAATGTAAAACAGTCTACTTTTTTGAAGAATATATAAAGCTTACATGGAGCAGTGAAAGAGTGATCTTTTTTTTCTAAAACATAAATCATGAAAAATAGAGATATAATAAAGCAAAGAATAAGACGAATTGGCCTTTGAACTCGATGCTCAAAACATTTATTTATATTACTTTTAATGTACTATTTATTTTATTTTAAGCTTTTATTCTATACTAAAAAGTATACCGTTAAAAACAAGACTGCATACATAAATGTCTACAGTTACATAGAAAATGTTACACAGAAAACGGATAGTACTAGAAAGAATATAAGGAATAGTAGGAAAATAGGAAATTTTGTTATAGCTTTGTGTTCTGGGTTTAAAATTCATACCTGGTTAGGTTCCATGTAATGGTAGGCAATAATCATATTTGAAAAAAATAATAATACTGCTGGATTTGTTTCCAAATCCACTGTTCCTAAATTCTTAAATCTGGGACTCATTGAACTTATCTAATCTGTTCTGTGTCTTTAATTCTGAAATGTCCACTCTGTCTCTGGGTTGTTTCATTTTGTGCGTGCAGGTCACAGTGCAGTGGATATTACTAAGGTGGCACGGAGACACCGGATGTCCCCGTTCCCTCTCACCTCCATGGATAAAGCCTTTATCACTGTGCTGGAGATGACACCTGTCCTGGGCACTGAGATTATTAACTACAGGGGTATAAACAGTTCCACGCACTCATAAATAAAAATTTCTGTGCCAGAAAGCCACTGTCACTCCAGACCCATCATCTTCCTCCACAGCTGGCCTGTTCAATGGCTGTTTATGGACTTGCATGTTATATATTGACATGCAGTACTGTGCAAAGTCTTGTCTTTCTGTATTTTTCACTTTATATTTTGCAGTTTATATTAAAGTTAATATTATATTAATTCTATAAAATTATATTATTAATTATTACTATTAACATAAGTGTTAGGGGTCACTACACATTGTAGTTCTACAAGTAAAACACTGTAGGTCATAGTCAGAGTAAAAGGGAGCTAACAAAGAACTGTATGTAGAAAAACAGATTTTAGAGCTACATAGATCAGCTACTATTTGGGTGGTGGCTTATTCTCAGCACAGCAGAGACACTGATGTGGTGGTGGTGTGTTAGTGTGTGTTGTGGTAATGTGAGTGGATCAGACACAGCAGTGCTGCTGGAGTTTTTAAACACTGTAGAGATAAAGCTCAACCACAAGCTGTTTAGAGGTAGAGGCTGACCATCCTTCCTCTGTACAGGGGTCCTGCATGTGTGAGCAGGGAATGTCAAGAAACTGGTGAATTGGGCAGGACCGAATTGAGGCGGAAAAATGAATCATGGGCCAAGAAAGGAAAGGATTTGAGTTATAAAGACCACTTAAACCAATAATTTCTGTGATTAGCCACAGTAAATTGGACTTTAAATTTGAATGCAGCTGTGAAAGTGGCAAGGCTCATTTTTCACTCCGCCTCCTCATGTATGTACATCTAGAACCTAGTCTGCTCTATAAACGCCTACATATTAACAGAGAGCAGAAACACACAGTCACTGTTATATTTAGAATCTAAGGCTAAAGGAAATCACAAAGACACACATGCATGTTCTAGTCCAGAAAGCTTCATATTTACTCCAATCTTATCTGTTTCTCCTTATCAGTCTCATCTCTCTATAAAATAGATTCAACTGAATAAATAAATTAAGCCCTTGCCTCTATGTCTCTCTCTGATAGATGGAATGGGTCGAGTTCTGGCTCAGGACGTTTATGCCAAAGACAACCTGCCTCCTTTTCCTGCCTCTGTGAAGGATGGCTATGCTGTGAGAGGTATGTAAAGAGATTCCACGTCTGTTAACTCACAAATCCAGCTAACAAAATGAGACACTACAAGACGATTTTGTCTAGAGTGTGTTAGTAGAGATAAAAGTATCTTTTTTCCCTCCTGAGTGGCACTACAATATCTGCAATATCACTAGTTTCTGCTAGATCTACTTAATAAAGTGCTATGTTGTGCTAGTACATGAGTCACTCAGGAATTAGTTTTAGAAAACAATTGTGTTTGAAATGGAAAAGCAAATGATCCCATTCCACTTACAGGGTCACAAACAAGGCTCTGACATATGTACAACCTGAACAAACTTGACCCAAAATTTCACCACAAAACTTTACTACAGGCACTACATTTGCCATTATGCCCCGGATTATTTCCAAAAGTTGTGGTGGCAAGCTATTTAATTTTTTTATTTTTTATTTTTTTTGAAATAATGAATATCAGCCATGCTGCAGGCAAGGTAATGATAGCTCATAGCAATAAATATTGTATAACCTTGAGAAAGAACATATAAACTAGGCATCAGCTGTGTTCGAATAAACATTATGAATGCAGTTAATTAAAAAAACATTTTTGTTAATTTGTTCATTTTTGTGTCTATGGCAGTGTAACGTCTATTTTATACACAGTTTGGCCCTACAACTGATTGGCAAGCAAGCAGTGGAAGCGTAGAAATGCCCCTGAACCCCAGTCTATCACAGGGTTCTAGGAATGTACCACCCAGTAGTAGCCCAGCACTGCATTTAAACACAGAACCTCTGAACTTCCGTTCCCAGCAGTTGGTTTATACCACTGAACCACCAGAGTTACCTATTTAAAGCTGTAAATCTGAAATATTGAGAGGCTAAGATTGTGGTTAAGAGAAGACAAAACAGTTGGGTCTAGTACTGTTTTCCCAGACGTGTTTGTAAATAAACTTGATGACTCTGTTAGACAGAAGTTGCACTCTGTAGAAGAAGTCTAGCGATAATCATGAAATCATTTTTAAGATGTAAATCTACATATATTTAAAAATATATAAAATTCATGTAAGTAATAAAGTAATGCACGTTATTTAGCAGATGCCCTTATCCAGAGTGACGTACAATTCTTACATAGTTACAATCCAAGCAATTGTAGGTTAAGGGCTTTGCTCAGGGACCCAACTGTGGCAGAGGTGAGATTTGAACCCTGGACCTTCTGAACCTTCTGTTCCAGGTCTAGTCCAGTACCTTAACCACAAGCACAAGCTGTGACTATTAGCCCACTCAAGAAAACAATACTCGTCGTATATTTAATGCTATTATTTCGCATTTCATTGTTTTAAACAGAAAGAGAGATATGATGCTTTAGTGAGTGTTGTGTTTTATTCTTCACAATTGTGGTTTGTGATATAAAGACACATTTCAATGATTAATGGCATCAGTTTAAACAATAATGTGGCTACCACAGCATCGTTATATATCTTATTAAGTATTTTAGTTACTCACTAAAACAGTAACTTTCATTAAGCTTTATTGAGTTGTTGTGTTCTTCACTTGTGCAGCGGCTGATGGTCCCGGTGACCGCTTCATCATCGGCGAGTCTCAAGCTGGAGAGCAGGTCAGTGATTAGAAGGTCTAATGTAACCACTCAGCATTTGTGAGTTCGCCATACTGACATAGATTCATAGTAGATCTGTGAACTATGAAAGTTCACATTAAAACTGTCAAGCAATTTACATTTTTACTATGAAATCTCACAGTACATTTTTTCCTGAGCTTCTCAATGGATTGGGGAATCAAAGTGCTACTACCACACCAGATCTTGCATGTCCATTTTTTATTTTAACTATTTATTATCACAGATTTAACAGTGGATATGCACATTGCAGGCATGTTTTCATTGCCAATGTTAAGATTTGTGATGATCAACACGCTATTGTCTTGTAGATTCATTTGTTTATATTCACTAAAATAGGAAGTCATGGATGGCCAAAATTACCATCAAAATCCATAGTCGAACTGTGAAATAATTTATATACAGTTCATAGTCAACCAAGTTTACAATTGTACTGCGAAATTTAACAGTAGAACCATGAAGTGGGTAAAAACATTCATAGTAGAACTGTGAACTTTATGGTCAAACTGTGAAAGTTCACATTAAAACTGTCAAACAGTTTACAGCTTTGCTATGAATCTCAGTGTTATACTTTTATATATATATTTTATAATGAACAGTGTTATAATATAAATGGGGGAAAAAACTTCAGTTATACATTAATCAGCCAAAATGTTAAAATCACTAAGTCCATAATTATGTTCAGGTAGGTGTTACATGCCAAAATGAACGTCTCCATGAATGCCTGGACACAGGCCATAATAGTTTGTCCCTTTTTAACGTCACTCAGGTCTTTATTCCTAAATATCTCTCCTGCATCCAACACATCAACTATGAGAACCTGTAACAATGGAGGACGGGTCCCCTGTTGAGTCTTGGTCCTTCCAAGGTTTCTTCCTACCATTTTAGGGAGTTTTTCCTTGCCATTGTCGCCCTAGGCTTGCTCAACTTGGGTTTGCCTTTTAAGGTCTTGTATTACTGTAAAGCTGCTTTGAGACAATGTTACATTGTAAAAAGCGCTATATAAATCAATAAAATTAAAATTAAAATTTCCATTAATATATCCCAGAACTTACCATGTGCTATATGTGCAATATAACAAAGTTATTTGTTATTTGGTCAGTGAGTGGTTTTCATGTTGCATTTTGTTTATTGGATTATCTAGCTGTACCATTCAATACCAATTTATAGTTTTAAAAGTCATTTTAATAAGGTTTGAATTGCTTGTGTTAAAGTTTTTAATTTTGTATCTTCAGTGTAATATTTTCACAAAAGCATAACTCTTTTATTAATCTTTTTCAAATGTGCTAGTAATTATTCTCTTACTGTATATCAGCCATGAGATTTTAACTTTTTTAAATATTTTTTTAATGCAGTAAAACATATATATTTTTTAGTTCTTAAATGATCTTTTATAATACGTAGTCTCTATTTTATAATGGTTGGACATACGATGGATCTGATAATGAACCTAAATACACAATCAGCAGAACCGTACCTGTTGGAGGCCCAAATATCAATCCAATCCAATCAAAGGAATCAGCCCAGATCTGTGGTAAAACCACAGTCTGGTATCTTCTCCGAACAATTTCCACTTACTTGCATCTGGATTTGTGAAGTGGAAAAATGTATTAATAGTTTTGTTAATAGTCAGAGGTACTTTTTTGCATGAGCCTCCGTACATTGCATGTACATATGAGATTTCCATGTACAAAGTGCATGATTTAAAATGCAGGGCAGTTCACCAACCAAAGACATCTTAACTCAAGGGGTTCCTTTGTTCTACACTGTGCCCTGTGTGTTTTTCCTGCCCAGCCCACACACACAGTGATGCCAGGACAGGTGATGAGAGTGACTACCGGTGCACCTATCCCATGTGGAGCCGATGCTGTGGTACAAGTGGAGGACACAGAGCTTCTGCGGGAGTCTGAGGATGTGAGTTTGTTACAAATACCTTTTTCTATACACTCGTGATTTTGGAGTTTGCATAGACAAACAAATTTGGGATTTATATGTAGTCATTCTATTTGGTCAACTTAGAATCCAAGGAACTGTAGGTTATGGGTCTTGCTCGAGTACCTGACAGTGGCAGCTTGTTAGAGGTGGAATTCGAAGCCTGGACCTAGTGGTTTACGGTATTACAATTATTATAGAGAGAGAATAGACATTATGCAAGCCTAGCGTCCCTGTACTGATTTAATAGAAAAATGTTGTTAGGACCAACATTGTTACAATTTTAGCCAACACAGGGAGATTGAGAAGGTGTTTTTTCCTCCAGGTCATTCACATATCAAGACACATCAAAAGCTCACCATGAACTTTTCTTGTATCCATTTTCTTAGGCTCTCTTTACACATTTCTTTTCTATTTTCTCAGAATGAAACACCATCCCTTTACTACCGGCTTTACACCCACAAACCCATGCTGCCGATAATCAACAAATTTACAATAACTTACAAACAATAACTATTTATTAGCTGTCTGTTAACTGTATTTGTGACTAATTTTCCTGTCTGTTAGCTCATTTGCAAAGCATTACCTAACACGATAGAAAAATACAACCAGAAAATACATGACATTTGTGTACAGTATTAAAAAACTGAAACAAAACAGTAACACTTCATTAAGCCACAGTGGCAAGTATTAAGTCTGCCCTAAGAGTTTTGCACAGTTTTTTGGACCTGTTATAATTAAAAATTTTATATTCTTTTGTCCTCCCTTTCTTTACCCTCTTTGGCATGTCACTGCAATTCCTTCTGTGCATCGATGTGTATTTGATTAGTACAATTTGATTTGAATTGACAACTGCACATGTACACACATCTCAAACATACATAGCCTTTTTATATATCCACTGGCTACAATATTTCAGACTTTCATAGCTCTTTTTACTAATTGATATATCTGCACTAAGGGCACCGAGGAACTGGAGGTGCGCATTCTTGTGCAAGCACGGCCAGGACAGGACATCAGGTAATGTGTATGTGTGGTGTGTGTGTGTCTACTTGTCTTCCTATACTTCTGAGGATCAAATGTCTTCACGGCGATGATCATTTTTCCAAATCATTTTGGGAACATTTTGTTTTTGGTTAGTGCACTGACATGGGAAAGTTCCTGAACTATTCTGGGATTGTTCGTTCTGGAAAGTTTTGGGGTCCTGATATGTTCTGGGAACACCGTTTTCCGGTTCCCAGAATGTTCTGGGAATAAACTTCATATATAAATATACATTTAATATTTTAATACAGGTATATTCATTAAAATATCATCTAATTATCTGATTTATGATGAACACTTGTCATTTTTGAGATGAGAGATGTCGACATGACCTCTGTGCTTGTTCTTATGTGCACTTCAGGCCCATTGGTCATGATATAAAGCGTGGAGAGTGTGTGTTGGCCAAAGGAACGCACATGGGCCCATCAGAAATTGGCCTGTTAGCCACGGTGGGAGTCACAGAAGTGGAGGTGCACAAGTTCCCCGTGGTGGCCGTAATGTCCACAGGAAACGAGGTTTGAACTCACTTTTAGACACGCACACCCGCACTCACATTTATTGGTCATATACATTTACTGCTCTTTAATAAGCTATCCTGTAACATATCATGAGCACGCAGTGGTCACATTTCCCGCCGTATTTCCCACCTTCTGACCTGGGAGTCGCTATTTGATAAAACCTGTAGTGGTGCTTCTATAATTCTCCAAAAATATAAACATATAATTTCTTCTGGAATAAAGAAAACTGTCAGCGTTTCATACAAGTCCTGTAAGTAGATAATGGGAACCCAGTCACACAAATGACACAAACACATTATACATTATTTTACAATTCTATCATAGAAGCACTTCTGTGCTTGGCAGAATGAATGTTGTTGTCTTGTTGCATGACCCACATTCTCTTAAGATTTAAGTCAATGACCGATTTCTTGGCATTTTCCTTAGAATAATTCAGAAGTCGTTGTTCCATCAGCAATAACAGCTTACCATGAACTACATGCAGCAGTCCAGGACCCATTCATGATACTACCACCACCATGTTTCACAGCAGTGTATTCTTATGGAATGATGTGGTCTTTTTTTCCGTAAAGCTCCTCATAATACTTCTTGTTCCAATTTTTTCAAAAAGGTCTATTTTGGTACACAAAATATTTTCCAATATTGTTCTGGTTTGTTTCGAGTAGGAACTGACAAGTCCGGATAATACTGGGTATTTTGTTTTAATGAAACTGATAAAAACTGTTTTTCAGCTGCTGAACCCTGAGGACGACCTGCACCCTGGGAAAATCCGTGACTCTAACCGTTCCACACTGCTCGCCACCATCCAGGAGCATGGCTACCCCACCATCAACCTGGGCATCGTGGGAGACAAGTGAGCATCTTTTATACATTTGCATTAGACTTTTACTGGGGGTGTTCAATTAAAACAAATATCACAGCTTAGAGTGTTTTTCAGTGATCTAAAAATGGAATATAGAGGAAAAAGCTACATATATACAATAATATGCACGTATTAGGCCACCATTCATTGAATATACAATTTTTTTAGCAATGTTGTGATGAACATATATAACTATTTCTCAGTCACTTCAGAATACAACTAGAAAATACAGGGAATTTGCATTCCATATTTTAAAAAAACTGAAACAAACAGATAAACAACTTGGCAAATATTTAGTATGACCTCCCCTTACACTTTTGCAATAGCAGTATCTGGGAGCTTTATCATGATGCCAAATTGACCCTTCTACAGTCTGAAGAATCTTGATTAGGAATGGGCTTTTTCGAAGAGTATCAGCCAAGAAACTACTTTTTCAGAAGGGAACAGGGTGAAAAAGCTAAAATATTCTAAATCTTACAAAGATCGGGGTGAAGATCAGTAGAAAAGGGGATTATGGAGTGGCAAAACTGAGTTTTAATTTTTTTTGTGTCCAGTCGTTACAGAGTTATATACTGCTCACAAAAATGGAATTAAATATCCTATGGTCATTATACAATTTCTAGAACAAGAAATCTAATGGTGGTCTAAGACTTTTGCACAGTTTATTTTAGTACACTGTATTGTATCAGTAAACACATTCAACATATTAGGAAATAATAAGAAAATAATTATTTTAGCTAGATTGCGCTGAAAAAAGTCATGTAGTTGATGGCTTATAGACGTGATAAATTTTGCCATGATGTCACCCTCTACAGCCCAGATGACCTTCTGAATGCTCTGAACGAAGGCATCAGCCGTGCAGATGTCATCATCACCTCAGGGGGGGTGTCCATGGGCGAAAAGGTGTGGCTCGACTGTTTTTTAGTTTGGTTCAGCTAATATAATAACATTATTTCATTTGGAGCAACTAGACTACAAATCTACAGATGTTTATACAAGTTTTCTTAATCAGCTTAATACTCTTCCACTCCAATTTGCAGCTAGCCAGGGGCTGAATACAACACCCATCGATACATTAAAGACTCGCGCTCTCGTTCAACAATTTACATTGTGCTGTGAGGTTTTGGGGAAAACCACCCTAAATCAATATTAAGTTTACTTTAAAATACCTTCTCACCTTGAGTGAATCCCTGCAAGCAGAATTATGGACTAATTTTGGACTAATATCTAAAGAAAAAAAGACAAACATTTTGCTGATCTGTATCCCTGTTCCTCAACAGTGAGCACTGCTGAAAAATACTGCATGACTGTTCTTGTTTGACTGTCTTAAGATGTATTAGGATTGTTTACAACTGCAGAAAATCAGTCAGTAATCTGATCGATGATTATCCATGCGCTTGAGCAATCAGATAATAGGGAAGCTCCAGACTTACATGACTGGGGTATTAAGCGGATGTCGACTACAATCAACCAATAATCTCCCAGAGATATGTGACATAAACTTGGAAATTTAATATTAAATAATCAAATTATTAATTTTCCCATGTATATACTGAGTTTCAGAGACAAACAAAATGTTCAAAAGCCATTTCACTGCCTTTAATTCTGTGATGTGTTTATTTCCTGAGTTGCCAGATCGAGTAAGAAAAAAGCCACCTAAGTCAATGAAAAAAGAGGCCAAATAAAGTCAACCTGGAAACCGTGGGAATGCTCATGCACATGCACAGACTGACAACACCAATTATAATTGGGCTACTGGTATACATACAATCAGTAAACAGATTACTGGAGTAAAATCTCTTAAAATTTCTTAATCTGGTTTCTAGATCGGAGTATGCTGTATACATGAGGACTTGAAGAATCAGATAACTGCAGAAACCTGACTATGAGTGCATGTAAACACACTTTACTCTTTAACCGGTTCATTTTGACAGGACTACCTGAAGCAGGTTTTGGATATTGACCTCCATGCTCAGATCCACTTTGGACGGGTCTTTATGAAACCTGGGTAAGTGGCTGAGGACAGACCAGACGGCTGGATAGGAGGTAAATGTCAGTATCAGCACACACTCTGATTTGGTATATTATGTATTCTCTAGTCTCCCCACAACATTTGCCACATTGGACATGGATGGTACACGGAAGCTAATCTTTGCTCTACCAGGTAGGAATGGTGAGAAAGTTTGTTGGTATGTCGTTTTTAGCTGTAAGCCTGTTTAATTTCCTTTTTTTTAATTGACTGCATTTTTTAAACTATCATGTCACATTTCTTTTTATCATTATCTTTCATTGTCTCAATCTTGTCAAGTTTTTCAACATTATTTATTACTGATTTTTTTTTTTAAAGACCCAACTAAAGGAAATCATTTACAGTCTGATCGGGTTCTTATCAGATAAGTAAAATATTTTTCTTCTCACAGGGAATCCCGTGTCAGCTGTGGTCACGTGTAATCTCTTTGTCATTCCCGCCTTGAGGAAGATGCAGGGAATACTCGACCCGCGACCGACCATCATCAAAGCTAGAGTAAGGGTCTCACGGAAACACAGAATACACTCTCTGTATATCTCAGTATAATCCCAGTCACTTAACGCCTCAATAAAGGACACAATAAAGCGTACCGTCTTCAGATAATAGTGCAATAGGCATTATTATGCTAATATGCTAATATGCTACTTGTGGTATGATTTAGGGTGATGAGGGTGCACATTATTGGTATGAAATGCAATCCAACATATATTTTCAGGGCATATTAAGAAAATATGATGGTTAAAAGAAGAATCAAGTCATGGAATTTAGGTTCCATTTATGTAATTTAAAAAACAGTTTGAATTTTCAGTTCAGTGTTTCAATTACATTCAACCCACTTTTTAGGTTCAAATATATTATACAATAATATCACGGAAATTGACAAATTCGGAACTAAAACAGCCTACTTCTCCAGTGCCACTCTCATGTACGATTTATAGTTTGTTCCTAATGTGTGCCTTTGAAACATGGTTGTGAAAAATACATACATTTTCAGAACATTACACTGAAATATGAAAGAGAAAGAAAATGTTCTAATCTAATAGCTTAACCAGACTGAATATAAACACGGAAATGATTATTGGATGAGTCTTGATCTTGTAACCATTGTATTTGCCGCCATCTAGCAACCATTGTGTGTCAATAACAGCATTGTTGTCTGAGGGCTCAACTGTCTTTTGACTGTTCTAGAAGTGCTTTAAGTGGGTGAAACATAAATTTTAAATATGTAACCATTTTTGCACTGGGGTATCCTGAAATACCATCATACCAGCCAAGCACCAAGGGTTAGAAGACTATCTGTGTAAATGCAAAAACAAAATATGTACGCTGAGTTCAAAATGATATGATAATGAGTTTTTGTGTAAATTGTTAATTGCTAAAATGCAGAAAGATTTAACCACACGTTAAGGGGGTTTATTATCTCTGTTGTGTGTTTGTAGTTGTCCTGTGATGTAAAGCTGGATCCCCGCCCTGAGTATCACCGCTGTATTTTAACATGGCACCACCAGGAGCCACTGCCATGGGCTCAGAGCACAGGTGGGTATGCAACCAATACATTCCAAGAGCCCTCATGTAAACTGAAAATCTTGTAAAACCACAACCACACCCTTTTAACAGGTGTGCGTCGTTTAACGGCCCTATTACGTTCTATGAAACCAACAGTTCAGCGAACCTAGTCACATAGTTGTTACTTTTGCCCATAATGTTTTACTAAATTGAAAACAATAACAATATTTAAAACACATCATGAAAGCACTTAGTACAGTACTGTACAGTACAGTAATGCTTATCTTTGTTTCGTTTATAAACCTGAAACTCTTTGTGAAAAGGAGAGGACAGCTAATATGGTGTTTTCTGATTTTCCAGACTGCAAGTCTCTGTTCGTTCATACTGTATGTACTGTACATAGAAGTATATAGATATATACAGAATAAGACAGATTTTCATTGCCTGTTAGAATTCTTAAGATTCTTAATTCTAAGTGCGCCATGGTGGATCAGTGGGCATCACCTCACAGCAAGAAGGTGCGCCTGCCATGCGCCCTGTTCCACCAGTCGGGCACCGGCTTTTCCCGTGACCCCGACCAAGGATTAAGCAGGGATAAGGAAATTAATTCCTAAATTATCCGGTTCACCTCTGGTGCAAAATCTTGGCAGGGGTTGGATTTGAACCCTGGATTTTCAGTTCGACGGTCCAGTAGTTTAACTGACCTGAAATATCTTTACAACTTATACAGCCTTTATTTGCAATCACCAGTCACATGAAGTTGGAACGTTGTAATAATTTATTTTCTTAGTTAATGAACAGTTTAATGTTGTAAAAATTCATATTTAGTATTGTTCTACTTTATAGGTTATATATCTGCATTTAAAAAATATTTTTCCTGTTTAATTTCAGTCATTAATCTAACGAGTCATTAATAAAGTTAACCAATGAATTACATTCACAATTTGCCAGAGCATACCACTTCTGAAATGTCTCACTGATAGACACACTGTCGCTTGCCCATAAGCAATATGCAGCAGTTTCCTTTGCAGAATATCCACCATTATTTTTCTGAGAACTGAATTCACTTGAAGGTTTGTTAACCTAAAATATATCTGCTTATAATATCAACAAAATATTATTCACCTCGTTTTTGTTGACAAACAGGTAACCAGGTCAACAGCCGACTGATGAGCATGCGCAGCGCCAATGGCCTCCTCATGCTACCTCCCAAAACAGAGCAATACGTGGAGCTGCACAAAGGCGAGGTGGTGGACGTCATGGTCATAGGGCGGCTATGAAGTCATGAGCCGTAGAAAGGAGAGCAGAGCTGCAAGCGAGCGGTGGTTCACGGTGCATGCCCACATATCATCGACTATCTCTGTTATATGCAATGGCACAGCTAGTTTTTATTGATGCGGTTAACGTTGAAGTATAGTCGACATCTTGATCACGAAAATCTACTAGATACGTATTTAAAAAAAAAAAGAACATTTTAAAAAAAGATTCTAGTATTTAAAACCTGAAAATATAACTTTTAAGTGAAAAAGAGATTTATTCTGTAATATATTATTATTACTCTATTATTAAATATTATTATCATCATTATGCTCATTATTATATTAAGGCAACTCTGTTCTTTTCATTGAAATTGCTTTGTGTGTTCGATGCTAGACCTTATCAATATAGCTGTAGCATTTTAATAGAAAGCGGTAGGTGCCTGCCAAAAAAAATATCTAATATAATTTCCTCATTTAAAGGAATATTTTGGCCAAAAATGAAGTGTACAGTTTCTCCTGCACCAATGATAACCAGCCAAGATGCTTTTGTCTGCATCTGAAGTGTCCGTCTTTTTCAAAAAGTTAAATAAACGGAGTAAACCGAGTGCCCCATTAAAATCATGACGGTAAAAAGTCAGCTTTCTCCTGGATTTCTGAGCAGCATTACAGGCACTACATTTCCCATAATGCCCCAGCATTGCTCCAAAAGCTTGAGAAGGAACTTTTGGAAGGTTTGGAAGGAAGAAGGTCTTTCAGTCCAAGGCGTTTCTTTTGTTTTTCTGCATGGAGAAACAGGCAAACGCGTAAATATAGACAAATTAATCTTATACACTTGAGGAATGCCATGCAGTATATATATATGCTTGCTCCATCTACAAAAGCAACCAAGCTGCAGAGAAAGAGCTGTGCCTCTCGCTTACGGGCACTTCTGGTGATTCTTTTCTATGAGAAGTAGCTATGGTTTGTACAAAAAGTCACTAGATTTGAAAATATACAGCTCACAAAACAAGCGAGCAGCGTAACTCCCTCGAGGGTTCTGAAAACTAATTCAATAAGTTGGCTACACGGTGGTAGCCGGAACAAGCTTGCATGCGAAAAAGCAACTCTGCCTTCCTCTCTCTACAGTACACAAACATCATTGTTTAAAAAGAATAGTAATCATTTCGGCCAAATTTTAACTGCCACAAAAAAAACACACCAGAAGATCTATTTAAAAAAACTTACTAACAAGGATGGTGTGAAGGAATTTTACACCCCTCCATAATCACTATCCAAACCCTTTTGTCCTTAGTGGGACCAGACCGTCACGGAACGCAGGTTTTGACTTTATAATAATTCACAATAGATCACAGTTTTATTACTGGCGTAGGTACAGACGGTTGGATTTGGGTGTATTGATTTCTAATACAGACTTTCTCCCTGTTGTACAAAAGTTACAGTATTCCAACAAGTGTGTGCGATGCTTCCCTCGCAGCTAGAAGCCTTCCTAACATTAGCTAGAAATGTCCTATGTATGGCCATTCCAAAACCAAAGAAGCAAACTTCAGGCACCCAATGGCATCTTGGCTGACCGCCGAAACGCGGCGTGAGGAGAACGTTGTGCACGTTTCATTTTTAGCCGGACGTTTGCAGATCTGATAGATCTGTTGAAGAACGGGAAAAAAACCACCAGTGCGGAGATCATACGTGGTGACTGAAAAGCAGCACTTCCTGCCACACTCTGGTGTTTTCTTCCTCATCAGTGCGCACCATTCCGGCTTCACCGAGAGCTTTGCTTGTTGTTTCTCTTGTGAGTCTTGTTTATGTACACAGTGGGCGTTTTGTGTGGGGGAACACAAAACCACCCGCCCGATACCCTGAAGCTTCCTTATAGTCACTTGACCTGGTGAAGCTCCTCCCCTCACCCCCAGGGGGTGGAGTCACTAGATAAACTTTATTTAAATAAATGACGAAAAAAAAACGACACACAGACGAAAAACAGCTTCTTTAAGTGCTGAGAGCCTTTTTAACCTACAACACAAACCTGTACAGTTAAAACAGTCAACTGTGTTTGTACAGATCTACGTAACCAGCACTGCGGAGGAAAAACCTACCGAGCAAAGAGGAGACATTACCGAACAAACTCTGTACAATAACATTTTCTGTAATGATATGAAACTGATGAAAGAGACTATGATAATAAAATCCTTGATCATTATATAAAAATGTGTTACCGAGTTTCTTACAAACTGTTTAACAAATAATGGAGAAACTTGATTTAGCTTATTTTAATATAAAAGTCAGAAGGACTAAAAAAAAAAAGCAGTGGTTCACCTTTTCCTCTTGGAGTCGCCCCTACAAGCATCTAAGAAAAGCTGCACCTCCCTACCCCACGCCCAGCCTGCGCATGCGCGCACACACGTGCACACACACACACACACACACACACACACACACACACACACACACACACACACACACACATACGAAACAAATAAATAGAGTAGATCATTGCACATCTTTATTGCTAAAACATTTTTCTTTTCTTTTTTTTTTTATTCCATTTTTAGCTTTAATTTTATTTTGGATTGTTTTCCTTGAAGACAGTAAAACATTAAACATTTTTAAGTCATTTGATATACAAATAGTTTTGCAGCCAGAGTGTTATTTTAATTATTTGTGTGGTGTTTTAATGCTTTTAATACGAGCATTTTGGGGGCCACACAGTGAGTAGCACTGTCGCCTCACCAAAAGATGGTCTTGTGCTCGGTCCCTGATGGAGTGGCCTGGGTCCTCCCCGTCTATGGTCTCTGTGTATATGTGTGTGTGTGTATATATATATATACACACACATAGTCATGTAATATCCCCTAATCCTTGTGAGATTATATATATGTATATATATAAAATCTCACAAGGATTAGGGGATATTACATGACTAAGTGTGTGTATATATAT
>JAUZST010074995.1:0-21288 GCA_034779995.1 Parotocinclus haroldoi | reverse complement strand
CTTGGCAGAGGTGGGATTTGAACCCTGGACCTTCTGGTCCAGAGTCCAGTACCTTAACCACTAGGCTACCACAGGCCTGATTCTGATTGTCTTTTTGTCTAGGAATTATAAACTATATTATACAGAACTACATATAACTATAAACTATATTATATAAACTATATTATACCAAAACAAGTTTTAATAGGAACTGCTTTAAAAAAGATAGGGGCTTGGCTTGTGTCGGATCTGCTTGCTCTCTAGCGTAACCTCTTTGCCTTTGTTAGTCAGTTTGCACATATTCAGTGTGATGCTGTTTTAAATGACTGGTTAATTTAATTGTTCCAAACGTTTTAAGAGATTGGTTCCTTCATGTTACTATGCATGTACTGCCATGTATTGTATAAACAAACACATGGCTGTGTCTGAAGATGCCAACAACCTCTTTAGTACTGTGGTATCTAGGCTATTAACTTGATACTGAAGCACTCAAAACACAACCGTTATCTAACACATGCACATCATTAAGGTGCATCAGCAGCAAGTTAGTAAAATTAGATTTTATAATTAAAGTCAGTAAAAAGGACTGTGCTGTTCATGTGTGCTTGCGTGTCTGTGCGTCTGTGTGTGTGTGCGTGTGTGTCTGTGCGTGTGTGTGTGTGTGTGTGCGCGTGTGTGCTACTGTGGCCACCATTGGCTGCAAAAGTTAAAGGTGAACTAACTAACTTTTTATATTTAATTAGCTGCACAGAGGAAACTAATAATAGTATAAAATGTTTTTTTTGCATCTATGAGTATATACATAACTAATAACTTTTTATATTAATCACATGCATTCTCTCTTTGGTGACATGACAATACAAATAAAGCAATTACAATTTACAAGATTTTCCTTTTATTTTACCCATTATAAAGAGTTTTTTTTATGAATTTGCTTCCTTTTGGACCTCAAAATGACCTACAAACCTCAGTCACGCTCTGACAGCGCTAAAACTGCTCAGCCCTTTTTAAAACATACATACTCATAGCTTAGTGGTTTGTAGCCTAGCAACCATAAAACATGAAATGCTCCAGAGCTATATAAGAATAGCTGATATGTATATCATCCAGCCATGGACTTTGTGAAATCGTGTGAGCTTCGGAAAATATTCAGCTGCTGTAATGTAACTTATCCAATAGCATCCCTTTAATACAAGTGCCTTTGTCAAACCCTCACAGACAGGTTAAATGTCCCGAACCCATCCAGACTCGAAGCAGGATTTACTGCGCAAGCCGATGGCTTAGCTTTGATCTCAATAAGTAAAAGCTGTGGTCAGTGGACCTCATTTATAGTAGCAGTACCTTGCTAGATATGTCAGATATGAGTTAATAAGGAGGAATGTTTGTGGATGGCCAGGGCACAAGGAGCACGTGTTATACTACATGGGACTGTTGGAAGGACCCATTTCAGCTTATATATATATATATATATATATATACATACATACATACATACATACATACATACATACATACACACCGACACACTCTAGAACAAAGACATCATACCAGAGAGGTCAGAAAATCACAAACATGTACAGGTACAAGACATTTCAGAAAGTTTGAATTAAAAGAAACAGGAAGTGAATGAGTATTACTTTCTCTCTGTATTATCTTTCAGGATATTTGGGTGCGATACACCACTATAACACCACTACAAAATCTAATCAAATTTTCTCATTGTATTTTCCTGCATAATTTCATGGTTTATACAAGTTGGCTTTTTTCATTAAGCAAATGCCAGCCACCTTAATCCCTAACTCTTTTTTGGCATAAACATAGAGTAGTGCTAGCAAAGACGAAAGTAGTCATGGAAAAGTCATTTATTCAGAACAACTCTTGTGTTAAGTCGATTTAAATCCGTTTAATCCTAGACCATATGTAATACCCTTATCCCCCACAACACGCACTCGTATTACAAAGCAAATGAGCTGTTTCTCTGATTGTGCTTCCAGTTCAAGTACATGACTCGAATCTTGTTTCAAGCGGTGTGAACTAACTGCTAAGAGTGGCACACACCTGCTGTGCAGAACCTCTCTAATCACCACATGTGGGGCACAGAAAATTCCTCTGTAGCTATGTGTAAATTGTGATAAGAAGGAAAAGCATTTAAAACAAGGAGAACTGTTTAAGTCTGCTGTTCTTTAAATAAACGCACAGTTCTTTCGAATTATTATGGCTGGCAGATAACTGAAACATTTCATTTCTTATGGCTCACTTTGATCCCAAAGTTTTCCGTAAAACATTAATACGCAGTCATACGAGTGAACAATGTTCATATATATTAATAGATTTTTTCAATAACATTCTTTCGTAATACTCGTACTATAAAGGTACAAAAAACATCATTCATTTCTGCAGTATTTCATATAATAATAATCATTAATTCATACATCATGCTTTCATGCAAGTGAAATATATGAATTCATGCAGTAATTAAGACAGAAAATTAATTAAGCCTTACATTTTCATGCTTGTACTCCACAAACCAAGGTCACTCACTTCCTTTCTTTCTTATCTGGTTGATCCTGGACAGGTTTCCAGGAGAGTCGGTGGCTAATTGGTGGCATATGGCGGGACCTAGACAGGGTCCCAATCCATCGTAGGGCACATAGACTCACAAATTCATACAAACAATCACACACGAGGGGCACTCCAGAGACACTAATTAACCTAACACATCTTTCACCTGGGGATTGAACCCAAGACCTGCTCGCTGTGAGAGCACAGTGCTACTCACCGAGCCACCACGCCACGCTCAAAGTAAAGTGTTACCCATTATTTCAGGTCGCTTAATGTCCACAATACGTTCTGTAAATGTTATAAACCCCTTCTTCCTCAGTGGAGTGGTAGACATGCGGAAAGAAACATCAACATTGGGAACTTGGTATATACAAACAGAGGAGAAAATTGGGGGGGGGGGGTGCTAATGCTAATGTAAGTAATGTTCTTAAGCAACACTAAAAATTGCATTATTTCCTTAGCATTTTCCACACTGGTACATATCACTTAGCTACGTATCTGAATATCAAGTTGCTCATAACAATAACTCTGTAATTTACACAAATCATTAACGTCAGTGTCATGCAGTTTAAATATGCAATCAGTAAAGCTAGCCAAATCTATGTTTGAATCTTAATCCAAATAAATGTAACTACTGAGTTTGGTGTTCTTCCAAACACGTGCCCGGGTGCTGCTTCAGCTAGAACGTATGCATACCAAAGCAATCTTTCTGAAATAAAGCAACATGACAACTGACAGTGATGTCTGTCTGAGGCTGGGTAAGATGTTCGACATACCTCATATGTTTCTCATTAAGAATCACATCATAACAATCATCATAACAATTAGAAAATTGAAATTAAATGTGCATTTTACAGTTAAATTATTTGATTTTCTCAATTAAAGAAAATCTTGATACTTGGTATGACCCCCTTTTGCTGTAAGGACAGTGTACACTCAAGCTGGAATGAAATCCACGTTTGTCTGTTGATCCACGTTATGATTTCATAATCATCCAAACAGGATCTAGTGATGCTACTAAATGTTTGGCTAAATTCTGCACTTTCCAATTAGTCATTCCAATGATCTTATTATCTGCAGAGCAACTTATAACTGATACAATACAAAAAGATGCAGTACAAGCAGCTGCAGGTTAAGCACCACTTCTAATTTTTTTTGTTACTCAAGCAGCTCTTGCAAAGAATGACATGCGTTTGGGGTCTTTATCCAGTATGAATTCTTGCATTACTGGTATTCTCAGATTTTTGGCCCTAACTTTAAGTGGTTACACAACATATAAGATACAGGATACACACAGCAATAAATATGATTTCTGATTGTTCAACTGTTGCATGGAATTACACCCTTTTGGATACATCTGAACAAGAAGACCTCAAAATGACCTCAAACTAAAGCAGACCATCTTAACTGTCTTAAAGCAGATATATTTCTAGCATCTTAATAATTAGTAAGAAATGTTCCTGAATTACTTAAGAATAATTGACCTGCCTGTTGCAATCAATAGAATATAATACATTTTTTTCATCTTTTATGTGTAGCGTATAACAATACTTTTTTTCAAGTTATTCATCATTGGAGATGGGACGAAATACACACTAGTGAACCTACAACACATCTAGGTTTTGTTGGTCATGTGCCTTTAACCCCAAAGAGCCCACAGTGACATGTGGGTCACATGTATTGGTGCAGCTTTCTCCTGACCATGGTCAATGTTCTGGCAAGCCTTTGTGAATCTCAAATAATTCATCTGCTCTGTTTCGCAGCATTATAAGCAGAATTTTGGTTCTTATAGGATAAATATATATTAGATGTAATTTTTATAATCATGTCGCGTGGGCTCCGATGGGTTAGGTGCACATGCATATTTTGCAATTACATATTTACACTTTCCAGTAACAGAATGCTTATATTCCTACAACTCTAAAATATTATTCTAAACACATGCAGAACAAAGTACAGAGACCATTACAAATCAGGAAAGGTAGCATACTTCTGATAATGAACCCAGACCATATGTTCTCAGGATCATGCTGCCTTGTGAACCATCTGTATGAACCCTAAACAGAAATCTGTGCAACTGATTTACAATCTGCACTGATGAATGAACTCCTGCGGTGCTCATTTGTGTCCAGCTGGACCTACATAAACATTGTAGTAGGTTTTTCACCACTGGGAATTATACTCCATGTGCATATACCCTAAACTAAATCTGGGCTCATGGACAGAATTAACTCCATTAATCATAATGTGAGATCAATCAAAACAAACATATGGCCTAATCAATTCAGTCTTAATATAAATGATAGCAATTTTTGTTACAACTTTTAAAGTTGTACATAAAACGTTTTCAAGATCTCTAAGACACAGACAGACAGACAGAGTCACACACACAGTCATACAGTCTCACACAGACACACACAGTCACACCCCCACACACACACACAGTCACACCCCCACACACACACAGTCACACCCACACACACACACAGTCACACCCACACACACAGAAATACACACAGTCACACTGACACAGTCGCACACAGTCGCACACAGAAACACACAGAAACACAGTCGGACACACAAAGACACACAGTCAGACACACACAGACACAGTCACACACACAGTCTCACACACACAGTCTCACACACAGTCACACTGACACAGTCGCACACAGAAACACAGTCAGACACACACAGACACACAGTCAGACACACAGTCACACACACACACAGTCACACCCACACACACACCCACACAAACACACACCCACACAGTCACACCCACACAGTCACACACAGTCACACACAGTCACACACACCAAAGATCAGGCAGTGATTGATTATTTTCAGCACTACAGTGACACTGACTGTAGTGTGTGCTGCTGGAGTTTTTAATAACCTCCATGTCACTGCTGGCCTCAAAATAGTCCAACAACCAAAATTGTCCAGTCATCAGCATCTAGTAGGCAGTGATGATTAGAGCTACTGTCTCTGACTTCACATCTACAAATTGGAGCAATATGGCAGATAGTATTATAAAGTGCACAGCGAGTGAACACAGCACTGCGACGTATGATCTGCTCATACCAGAATAACACACACCAACACCCCACCATGCCATTAGTTCCACTGCGGTCCAACTAGTATCTGATCTGTGATGGTCCTGGCTATTAGAGAACAGAGTAATGGCGGCTAACAAGTTTTTAGAGAACCACATAGACCACAGTCTGTTTGTACCTAACCTAATGCATGTTTTGGACTGTGGAAGAAAAATGGAGCACCAACTTAAAGTAAACCCACGTGGACACATTGGACTGATCTCTGTAATGTTGAACTACAATCAAGCTTCACGGTATTGGATCAATACAGTTTAACAAATGCAATTATATTTTAAGGACATTTTAAGGACATTGCAGAATCCTTGATTGTCTAATACCAGAGGCAGATCAGAGTAACATTTCTTGACGCCTAAGATATGTAACTTTAATCTCTCCTCTACTGCTTTTGGACCTGTACAATGTCAGTACTGACATATGAAGACTGTGAAACATTGGACATATGCATAATCACTTGAATCAGTGACAATTAATTCCCAATGTGTTCTCATCCTTTCCTGTTTTTAAAAGGGGGTTAATAGCTGTCAGCTTCTGAAGGATCTCAATTAATTTCACAGGTGGAAGAACAAAGCAAGCAATTTCCCCCCATCTGCTAAAAGTTACACTAAAACAAAAGTGAAAGCAGAATTACAGATGTAGCTTCCTCGATGTGGAAAACATGTAGCGGGTCTGCTGACTAGCTAGCGAGTGAGTGAGGAAAACGGCAAACAGAGACGGCTTGGGACGATAGAAGAATGGCTGAGTGTTGTCTTATGAGGATAATGATAAAACAGGGTTTAACCGTGTGTGCCACTTTCTCAGTACTCTCCATTCAACCCCACAGAGCTTACAGCTTGCACTTCCTTTCTCCTATAGCTTAAGACACCCTGCAGATGCCTAACGTCTTTGGCCTCAAGGTTCCTCCTCCTCCTCATCCAATGCAGGGGACTTTGCCCTTTGACAAACCATTCTTCATCAAAATCTCTGACCACCCCACCCATCTGTCTGTAGATCGGTCACAGCCGCCAAACTCCATTATATGAAGGCAGCCCCCACAAGATTACTCGTGGGCCTTCTGTCATGCCAATAAAGCCCTCTGCTTAGGTCCAGAGTTCTTCTCTTGCCTTCAAAAAGGAAACACAAGGGAGCCTCTTTTCAGCAGAGACCAGAGGACAGGGTAGGTTGCACAGGATAGACCATAGTGTCCCCCAGGTCATGTAAAAACAAAGCAAAAATGTCTCAGACCGGTTTTCTCCATCCATTTCTGGCTTGTTTGTTGTATTTTCTTGTATTATTTAATTTAATATTTCCTTTTTCTGCATTTTAATTCCCGTAACGATCCAGCTCTTGTAGTCTCCAATTCCTTCCTCTTTTCCCTATGTGGCTCGCAGTGACACTGAGCTGGGTATATGCTGTATTACGGTGGCACAAAATTGCATGTATAGCATTTGGCAGACACCCGTATAAACTTACAAGTGACATAAGTTCACATATTAAACTTGTGGCTTGCTCAGCCCAATACCAGGCTACAGATTCAAATAAGTTTTTAAGATGACAAATATTTTTTCTTATTTATTCAATTTAACTGACTGATTTTGGAGTTCAAGCTCTGGTAGACAATCTTATTGGTTGCTTTTGTGGGTAAGACAAAGTTAGTTCTGGTTTTTTTTTCTGGTCATTTTGATTGGTTCGGAGGTTCAGACTGAATCTGATGGGATGAGATGAGATGAGATGAGATGGGAATGGAAGGGATGGTTTGGGGTTCACATTATGTCTGACAAACTGAAAGTTGATTCTTAAGACTCTAGCCAAATTAATCTCATTTTTGGTTTTGGGGTCCAGATTCTGGTTCAGATGTCAAAGTCTACACTGTTTTGGCTCTGACTGTCAGAAATGCTGGACTGCAGTGATGGTACAGTGGAACCTGGGTTATCATTTGCCCTTGTTATTGTACAATTTGGTTATAGCAAAGCTTTGTCCAGTTATTCATCTGGCTGGTTTTCTTCCTTGTGTCCATATGACATCACACACACATTCGTCACTCACAAACTTACAGAGTCTTACGGAGTACTGCATGTACTGTGTCTTTAAGAGACTATCTAACAGACCTCACAGGTGCATTGTTGCACTGTGTAGTAACAGAGTGTGTTGTGTTGAACTAGATAAGGCAAGATTACTGGACCCAACTCAAAAAGCCTCTGAGCTTTGGGTCTTAAATTTTTTTTTGCATGAACGTCTATAAAAGCTATAAGAGCAATTTTATTATGGTCATTGTAGTGAAGTAACTGCCAATGTGAGTACGAGTCTCCATCTGTTCCACGTGCTTATATTCAGCCTGCCAAACTCACTGCTGTATGGGTTGGACTGGAAACCTAAAAAGGAGGCTACTAACGACTCCAAGAGATACACCATGCTTCCAACGTTCAAAAGATTTCCATTGTTTCTTCAGTGTTTTTTATGCTTGTTTATTGAGTTATTACTGTGTAACTGTATTTGTATTTATTTCTAACTGTTGTCTGTATTTATTCTCTATAAAATGTATTTTTGTTAATACTTAGTAGCGTCTGGAATTGTTTAATTTGATTTACAATATTTTGTATTATTTTGGTTAGCGTCAGGCACTTTTAAATGGATTAATGACAAAAAAGGAGGTTCCTCTGTACATATCTAAAGCCATGTCATTATTTCATGTCATTTCAAGGCAATGCACTGTGTATAGTGGGCTTAACACTATATGCTATTGAATTTTAGTTAAAACTTCACATTTTAGAAATGTGATATAGAATACCAATCCAATAGCCTTTCAATTTATTCTTCTGCCCTTAGATTTAAGCTAATACTATTATACTGTTTACCTAAAATATCAGTCTTGGTACATTATACAGTATTTCATTACATACCAGCTGACAAACTGATTAAAGAAATCATCATTTAAAATCATGTCACACTCACATGTGGAGTTTTAAAAAACTAGACAGAAGTTTGCAGAGCGTCAACTCTGACCCGACAGCGAGGATGTTAGTATCAGGTATCACCCCACTGCCATATCACTGATATCATTATCATATCAAACACAACAAAGTCTGGTTTGTCTCTAGTGGGGGTTTGGTTAATTCAGTAGTGTACTGTTGTGTAGTACTGAAAACCACAATCAGAAAGCCCCAGAAAGCCCCAGACTTCCAAAAAAGCTTCTTTATTTAAAATGTAATAACCCTAAAGTAACAAAAGGGCCCAACAAGGAGCAACCAAAAGTCACAAATCAAACAAGCCTTAATGGTGGGAACCCAACTTTTCCTACTATTACATGAACCAGACTTTATTTAAATGTAATTAATGTAAATTTAAACCAAAAAACGAATTCGGAGATAAGTAAGAGATAAGGTAACTGTTTTAATTGTGAGGTATCTCGCCACTTATGTTAGAGTGTAACACATTACATTTTTAATTTTCTTGTTTATTGTCTGGCTCATTGCACTAAAAATAAGTTGTCTAATTAGAAATCCAACATACCCAAGTACACAGCACTGTGCAAAAGTCTTAGGTCACCATAGAGTTATTTAGAACATTGCTAAAACAATCTTGAGCATATATAATTATTTATTAGTCTCTTTTTAGCCAAAAACAAGACAATACAGATCATTTGTACGTAGTAGTACAACTCATCTATTTAGATGAGAGAAATTGAGCCCATGAGCAATAACAGGTAGAATCCTCTATATTCTCAATATATGATTATTATATGGTCATTATACCATATATGGTCATTATATCATTATACCATTACTAAAACAACAAATCAAATGGTGACCTATGGTCCACATAACACTATATGTCATGTTCTCACAGCAGAACATCACATACACAATTCATGTACCGTAGATGTAAAACTGTTGATTATATGATCCACTCTCCTCTTCAAACATATTTAGTTTTGGATCAACTTATGCAACACTGCTATTAATGAGAGAAAACAACCCCAACTTTGCTGCTCTATCTCTGAGTGTGTACTCCCAGCCCAAGTGATTTGTGTTAGTTATACAAGAAGAAGTAAAAAAAATGGCCCCATCGTTTTAAAAAAATATTCCGCTGATCTTGCCAACCTATTCAATCTTGTTATCCTTCCTTTTCCTTCAGAACTACGTCATTACTCAAAGGGAAATTTTTCAAAATGTGAGCAGACCTACACCATGAAATAACCCACACAGGCAATCACTAATTTAGCACAAGTCATGTTTGCCCCAGTGTAAGACTGATCAATTGCTGGTTCTTTACCAAAAACAGATAAATCTATATAGTCGGTCATATTTTACACAATAGATGTGACAGGTAGCATACTAAAAATATTAAAGCAGCACAAAACAGCTTTTTCAGCGAGCCCTGTATACTGACATAGCATAGCATCCAAGCCTCTGGAAAGAAAGCTGTATGATCAACTGAAGAGAGATGAAAGCTTCTAAATCCAATGGGTGACACTCGCAGCTTGGAAAACTTTCCAATCACTTTCCCTCAGAATGTGGAGAAGACTTTCATAGAAGATGAAATGAGGAATCAAAACAAAAATGCCACTACTGGGAGGAAAGGTAGAAATTTGATGGAAATACAGTTTCTTACAAAATTGTATAGCCTTACCATGTAAATGGTAACGGGCTTTAAAAACTCAGACACTGAGCAGGAAACCTAAGTAATGGAGACGCAGTCAGCAACACTGGTGATTTTTTTTTTTTTTTAATATGAAACATTCTTATCTGTATCACTAAGTGTGTGTCATATTCAGGGGTGAAACAGCATCAGGTGTCAAAAGTAAATTCAAAGACATCTCACGTTCAGAGTGGTTTGGCAACATTCCTTGTAAAAGCGACTCCCTACGAAGAGAAATCTAGCAGATGGAAGGACATAATGAATACCACTGCTTATATTTGTAAGAACATAGGTTAATTTACACTGCTAAAAGAAGGAAATTAAATTCCTTAAGCTGAAGAAAGGCTGAGGATAACGTTAATTGGATATTTGCATTAAGATGCACCCAGTTGCCAGTGAGTGCATACTGTTACTATGATACAAAATTACATACAGGAGTTACATATAGGAGTTGCACCATATCATCTGCCTCTAATAAAAAGTTTATATTCCAGAAATGCCATGAGATTAATTTGTGATTACATATCACAATTTGAAAATATTGCTAATTGTGCGTAAACTGACATTAAACCTCTTATAAAAACTCAAATAAATATAAACTCAAATATATTTTTACTGTGGCACCATAGTTCTATAGGCCATTCATTACGAAACCTCAGCTAGTCCAAATATTGTGTGTTATGGAACATCCTTGATCTATCATGTTATGATTTTTAAATAATATTCCCCCAGCTAGTATCAACCATTCTATGTCATACCCTTATCCTCAAACTCTTTTTTTTCTGAATCCTTTCCTCATGGTGTCTTTAATCAAAGTAAGAAGGAACTGTGGTTTTTCTATGTCTTGTTGACTGAAAGACTCAGACCAACATGGACTCCAATGACCTACATTCAACTCTGTTATTGCACAGATCCCAGCACTCCATGAAACCACAGCTAATTGCTTTCATGTAACTAAGCATGGTTCTATCCAAGACCACCTTGAAGATGTAAAACTTTGCAACGCACCCAAAGTTCATTCTTGCCACTCAACCAATGAAAGCAGAAAAGGCAACATATAACTTATTGTTCCTTATATACACTACTTACAAAAATCAGGGGATTTCATTTCATTTTGAAATATAACCTAATTTTTGTAAGCAGTATATTTCAGATTAAATTCAATGTTCTGTACATTTTGGATCTGTCCAGAAACCACAGCTGAGTGCGGTGTTAGTGTCTGCTGGAATGGATTTTAATTGTTTTGAGTCCACAACTTATTTTATAACTATAAAATAGAAACAAATCTGAATTGTTAGGTGGAGGTTTAGCTTTCTGAGCATGTCTCAAAATGTAAATATCAGGCTTGAAATGTTAACCCATAAAACCAAGTGGAGTTTGTCTTTGTTAGAAACCATTCTCATATCTAAGATCGCTTTACTACGGCAATGTTTAGACACAGATTTCAACACCACTTTTACACTAAATACCACAATTAGTCTGACCTATTAGTGTCATTAGTCTATTTCAGAGCTCATTAGTTGACTAGTTATCTTTTTTTAATAAACGTTACTGGTGTGGCAACAGGTTGAGAAGGTCAGCCCAGACTTCTTGATTCCTGTCCAACAATTCCATCTCCTCTTAAGGGATCACCACACTTTCAACAGACAACTTTGAGATGGCTTCTGTAATCTATCCAGCTGGTCCTGGATTTGCCTTGTGGTGTAAGAGTGACGTGCCTGGAACAGCTCGAGCTAGAGATGCCCAGTCCACCACAACTGACTCCTCAACGAGAATAAGTAACGGTTCAACTCAAATTGACAAATTCTCGGTCTGCCGTGGATGTACATATTTATCTAATTTCAGCTTTTACTGTATTGTAATTTGCTTGTACACACCACCATGAGTTTGGTAATTACCTAATACTCATGTTCATAGGTGAAGACAGGTGTTAATCCTTAACTATGTACAAAAATTATCTTATGATGTATTTAAACCTAAAGTGTTCATTAAGATAAATTAAGCTCAATGTATGCAAAAATCACAAGTCATAGCATTCTACTAGGAGGTGGCCCCTTGTCAAAACAATTCTTTTTAAATATTGTTTTTGATTTCTTTTAACATGATGTAAAAAAAATAATTACATTGATCATGAACTTAGTTCAAAATGATGCCGTTTTTCACATTAGTAACACAGCCTCTGCTCTCTCTCAGGATCAACTATGTTCCAGTAAAACATTGGCGATTGGACTAGATTATCATGACAATGTATTGGTATGGTCATATGTATGTCATGTGGATGTCGGGCATCACAGGTCACATGTACTCACATGTTTACAGAAGCAGTGGTGCAACCTGTAGGGCTTATATTACAATAAAGCCCCCTCAAACAAAAACACCATAGCAAACGAAATGATGATTCACGTCAATCTGTGTGGCCTTACTGCACGGAACAAATGGGTTTGGTAAAAAACAGCATAAAAAATAAATCTTACACAAAACAATTGAGCCGACATCACTGTCTTTGTCTCTGGGTTTTCAGTGTCCCAAAACATGTGGATCAGCTTTTGTTTCTCATTAAAAACTGAATATATAACATTTCAACCATTACTGGCCACACATGAACTGCAGGTTCATATACTTTTAGAGAAGATTCAGCAAGAGTTTTATTCTGTACACTCAGTTTAGTAAGTGTCTTACTCCTCCTTTTTATACTTAAAACACAATTTGTCTTCTTTCAACAAATGCATTCTTGCAGTAATTTACAAGGTATTAACTTATAAATGAGAGTATTACATAACCATTCACTTTAAAAAATGGGATTTACATTTAATGCCATTTAGCAGACGCCCTTATCCAGAGTGATTACGGCTGAAACGATCTTACAATACAAGCAATTGTGGGTTAAGGGTAAGGCCCAACAGTCAACTCAAGTCAGATTTATTTATATGTAGCTTTTTACAATGGAGCATTGTCTCAAAGCAGCTTTACAATATTATTTTATCTTACAAGGCTAATCCAGAATTGAGAATGCCTAGGGTGACAGAGGCAAGGAAAATCTCCTTAAACTTTGTAAAGAAGAAACTTTGGCAGGGGCCAAGACTCAAAAAAGGACCCATCCACCTTGTGTGGCTTAGATGTTGATTGGAAGAATTAAGTTTATAGTAGAAGTAATACTAAGCAAATTATAACAGAAAAAAACTATTGAATAGTGGCAGCATGGCAGATGTGGGATATGAACCCTTGACCTTCTGGTCCATTACGCTGTTTCTCCAGACAAACAGAATGAAAACAGTGGCTTAAAATACCTAAGCACAATCTATGTCTAAAAATATATAGCACTGTAAAAATGTCTTAAGCCACCATTTGATTTGTTGTTTTATCAATGGTATTAAGACCACGTCTGGACACAAAAGTTTCCATAGAGACTTCATAATACTATTTTACACTGATCTTCATCCCAATCACTGTGCTCTTAAAAAGTGGTTTCTTGGCTACTACCCAAAAAGAACATTGTTTCTTCGGACTGTATGGGTCAACTTGGCATCCAGATGAAGTTGCCAGATGCTATTATTGCTCAAGTGTAAGGAGGTCACACCAAACACTTACAAGCTGCTTTTTTTAGTTTCTAAAACTGATTAAACATTTCCGGAATTTTCTCGTTGTATTCTAAAAAAGGGACAGAGCAATCATTACCTACTATGTTCATTACACCATTGTTAAAACTATGGTATTCCTAATCTAATGGTGACCTAAGACTTTTGTAGAGTACATTATTCCTCAACTAAGTATATTAGTAAAAAAAAATACAAAAAAAAAGGTATTATTGCACAACCCTAGCCAAGTCACTAGACAAGTATAACTGCAGCCAAACTGGCACAATACTTAAAATCAAAACACGAGACAAGTGGTACCACACGCCAGATTTTCAGACCTGCTACTTTCCACTGGAAAGCTCAAGTCAAACAATAACACAAAGCCAATAACACCGAATCTCGATAGGCTCAGTGTTTGGATCAGCTATAAAACAGCCATGAATCATATTGAATGTGCCTTCCTTCTGAAACCAGCAGTCCAGCAGTGCATGTCAGAAATCATAACACTAAATTCCCCGCTGGCCTCGCATAGTGCAAACAGCATCTACCACCAGGCCACCTTTTTGGCAGGGAACTACAAACACAATTATACAACTTTGCAGCATGCACATAAACAGACGTTACTCTCCTTCACTTAGATCAATAAATAACCTTCATAGTTCCATAATGGTTCCTCTAAATTAGCAGTAACATCATAATGCGTCAAAAAGCAACTGCGAGCCGTTATGTTTATGTAAAGGCTGGTACATAAATGAACGTTTCCAGTTAAAGTATTAAACTGAATAAAAGTTTGGTTTTAGTGTGTTATAGAATTTTCTGCAGAATATTCAGCAAACATTTGTGCATGTTTGGAGGTATACCTCGAAATGAACCACATCCCATCACTAAGCTCGAGGAGGCTGGTACGATGCAAGTAGTGGGTTAATAAAGAAGTGCATCTGATCACGTAAGGTGTACTGACAACATAGTCCCTGCATAACACAATAGTTGCAAATCACAAGTCATCAAAGACTTCCAGATGCACCACTGAGAATGACTTTGTAGCAACAACATGACACAAATATATTCTTGAAAACAACAAGTCTGAGATTAATTCAGGTCAAAAAGATATGAGAATCAAAAGGATATACAAAGAGCCATCAACACATAAGATCAACTATATCTTTGTAGAAAACGTATACTGTCTGGCTATTGTTATCAAAACATTCCTAGCTTTTAGGCCAATATCACAACAACAGTGGTGGAGGCGAGTTTATAAAATTGCACATACATTTACATTTAGGTTATTTAGCAGACACCCTTATCCACAACCACGGACAATTAATACAGTCTTGCAATTTAAGTGAGTGTGGGTTAAGGGCCTTGCGCGGGGTCCCAACTGTGGCAGAGGTGGGATTTGAACGCCGGACCTTCTGGTCCATAGTCCAGTACCTTAACAACTAGGCCACCACAGTCCGACCACAGTCCACCATATGTCCATTAACATATGTTCAGGAGCAAGTGTTTCACATAAAAACACAAACAGTTATTTTAGCAATAAATAAACTGTAAAGTCTGCAGATGCAGATTATTCAAAGATTGAGAAGTCAGTCAAAGTCCCCAATTACACATTTACTGATTGATAGATGTTAATAAAATTATACATCCTTTAAACAGAATGCATTTATTACTTGCTAATAATTCCATAGCATTATTTTCACCATGTCTTTTCTTCTTTTTTACAATAAAAACAATTTTTAAAAGGTAGTGTTTTAGCATGTGCACCATGCGACAGTGTCAGTTTGTTTATGTCAAACAATCAATATATATATTCTCGGGTTTACCTGTTATAAACTTTACTCCAAATTATAACTGAATGCTATTCATGAATATTCTTATAATTAACATTCAGCCATGTGTTTAAGTTTTTAGATGTAAACATTTAAATCTTTCCATGGTTTTATTGGTTTTATCTCTGTGTACAAGACTGTAATTTCCCTGTTTCCAGCTCCCCTCAACACTGACTTGTGAAATCGCGTCAACATTTCACTTCAGCCACAAGCAGTGACAAGCTAAAGTTATACAGGTCTCAGGGGTGCATTTTTCTTGCTAATTTTTGACCAATTATTAGTTGTTAGGACCGTTAAAGCTTAATGATTTTCAATTTTAGGTTTGCCTTATTTGTCACCAGGAAACAGGAGGAAATTTGCTGGTCCCCTCAATCGTGGTCTGACAGGTTCAAATCCAGGCAGCTACAATGTTGAATGTTGTTTTTGGCACATGCATGTTTACTTCAGGACGATTCACACTGCTCTCTTGGACAAGTTACGGTCGGTTGTCAAAGACAGCTTGAAGCCCTGGACATAAACCTTGACTGAAAATCTGGCCAATAAGTCTTGTCTAACACTGGAACTACATTCAAAGTCATGTAAAATGTTAGCTCAGCAGTTCTGTAGAAGAGCATCAGTTGTGTGTTCAAAGCGTGAAGGAAGTGAATCAGTGCTAAAGCAATTACACAGAGGCCAACAGCTCTGCAAATAAAAGCAAATAAAGTATAAAAAGTGACTTGCTGAATTCCCCCTATGAATGTCATTAAGGCGTACGTAGCAAAGTGGAATGTTTTGCATGCATCAAAGTATAGCACAACACACTAAAAGCTGTCATTAGTTAGCCCAAGGCCTCTCTTCCACTCTTCCTGTGTGTTTAGCTAACCACTCGCTCTGTTTTTATTCTTGTTTGGTTTGTGAGTAAATGACTTTTCTCTGTGAAGTGTGCTGCGTCCAAACCAGTGAGGCTACTAATTCATCAAAACCGCTCAGTTGCGCTTCCCCTTGCTTTTCCTGCCTCGTCTCCCGCTTTCCCCACCTCTAGAACACAGATTTCAGACTGTTGCAGTCTTACTTCCTGCCGTGCTGAAATTGATGCTTGACACCAATAAATGAAGTTAAACTTGGGATTGGTCCAAACCCCCAGCGGGAAGCCGTGAATACAAAGCACAGCAGAGCGTGGAACACATCCAACATGAAGCAGCTGTTAAAGTAGAAATCAGGGAGGCCTCATTCAGACAGGTAAACTCAATTTTCCCCTCCGAAAGGTTCCGCTGGACCCGAGAAGGCATCCCACATCCTGCCAAATATCATTTCCATGTCTAGATGGAAGATGAAAGATTTCGTCGCCGTGGGTGAACACTTAACCTAGCCACATGAACGGTGTTGCATTTCATTTTGTGATTTGGACAGTAAGCTGTCGCGAGTGAGAGAATTCAAGGCTGCCGATCGTCAGTGGTGAGAATATCACAGCGGGTAACCGGAGAGGACTGATGACTGAAATGGCGGCCAAGCACTCAGACTAAAGTCCTTACTCTGTAAAGTTGAAAATTCGAAAGATAACAGTACTCTGTCAAAATCAGAGTTCACAGTGATGTGTGAAGTCTATGAGGAAAAAAAATGAGGCTTCTAATTTGAACTTTTATTGCTTCATATCATATTGGACAGAATTCCTGTTCAACGTATAGTTTTACTTATTGTAAGCCTTTAACTTCATCACGTTCCGCGCTAATTTATTCATTCATTCAATGGAAGTATTGCTGCAACAGGCACTCCTCAAATGAAGAACTTGTACACCATCCAGGGTACGTGCTCTCCTGCGTCCCATGAACTCTGGACCCCCACGGCCCGGACCAGAATAAAACTTGGATCAAACTAGGAATACAAAATTTAATAATACTAGAAACATTCATTTATCTTCACCAAGTTTAATCTGGTAACAGATGTGATGGATCTGTAGCCATATCTCAGAAACGTATAGAAACATATAGAGCATGCCACCCTAAAAGCAAGATGTATCCAAAAACCAGCTCTGAATAAGTATGGTGTGGTAGGTAATGTAAAACAGGTAGTAGCCATTTTACAATGGGGATACAGTCCAACAAATCGATCATAATGTGAATCTATCGTAAATAAAGGAGTTTAATATATACAGTATAAATAAATGTGTAGCCTGCCTTAAGCATGCATAAAACATTAACCTACAGCTGGGTAAAATCATTAACCTGAAGCTTATGTAATCTCATGTTTGTGTATTTGGTTTTACTTAAGGTAATTTCAGCAACACACACAAGGATAGATCTACACACAAGGTTATATCAGGACTAGTTTTATATACGCACTCAGGTCAATGCCAATTTAGACTAATCAGTTAACCTAACACACATCTTTGGACAACGGGAGGAAGACTGAGTACCCGAAGTAAACCCAGGCAGACATGCGGAAGACATATAACTCCACACAGAAAGGACCCAGGCCGTTTCAATTTGGGATTGAACCCAGGACCTTCTTGCTGTGAGGCGGCAGTGCTACCCACCGAGCCATGTAACCTTATGTCATTTACTGAATTATGTATTGAAAGTGAAAAACCAAAAACTCCTGACCACGGCTTTACCTCTCTCCTTTTCCCAGCATTCATCACTCCCACCATGCCACTCCCTACGTCGCGCACTCCTGATTTCCCAACATAAATGAAAATAGAAATTGAAAATTTAAGTAAGGTTCCTGCCTAATGTGTTTTTATGTGGTTTATCGGATTCCCACTGAAAAGTCAGAAAATCATAAATCAAGACCACCGTGAAACGGGGACCACCTGTACACAGTATGACCACTGACTGACCACTACCCTAACCATTTACCCTTTTGGCTGCCATTGATGGCATCGTATGGATGCACAATTCATCATATTTGTTATTCACTACACAGTATTTAAGTGAGAGTCATAATGGTGGTAGCACAGGGAACAGAGCATCTGTCCATAGCAGACCAGACACACTCTCTCATGTGATTAGCGTGTAACTTTACAGCCATGGAGAGCCCAGTTGCATGTTCTTCCACTTAGGTTTGCTCTGTATACTTACATTCTAAAGACATATTGGGTCAACTGGAATCTCTAAAGTGTCCCAGTCTGAATGAGTGTGTGTGTGCACATATGAACTGCTATGGAAAAACTTGAAATGGATTTAACACGCCCATCTGGCTCCTGATTATACAACTTCAGGGATACAAAATTGCGTGTTTTGTTTCAGCATAGCATGGTTGGAGTAGTCGGGTAACGCCAGTTATGCCTTGCTACAGGGCAAAAGCAATGAAGCGAAAGATGGTATGAGGAAGGTGGACAGAAAAAAGAGAAACAAAATCTTGTTAAATGAAGAATGAACCTAATGTGAACCAAGAGGAAAGGCTGGGGAGAATAAATAGCAGGCATGTTCTGAACAGATCCTGGAGAGGTTCTCCATGCCCCTCCTCTCGCATTCCCTCCTCTTGTGTACCCACTCCGACAAAGCCACGGTCATGTCGCCAGACTGAATAACACGAGCGCTCTGCTCTCGGTTTTTATCCTCTGGTGAAGTGCCTGCACAAACAGTGGCTTGTGCCTAATTGTAAGCCACTGACAGGGACATCTACACAAAGGCCGCCTCTAAACAAACACAAGTCTGAAAGCTTTGCACTCACCTGCAGGTTGTATGTCAAAGGCCACCGGGCGGTTTGAAGATTTCTCATTTTCTGACGAGCATGTGGGTGAAATGGCAATACAGTAGTTAGCACTGTGGCTTCATAGCTCTGGAGAACCCCTTTGGTTCGATTAGCCAAATGTGTCAAACTTTGGGTACACACTGTAAATAAATGTCTTAGGACAACTGCTTCCCAGCGGGTCCTTAAAGAATACCACAATTTTACATTATATGAGTGTTTGACTGACCAAAAGAGTTTCCGTAACAACCTTATTGAACCTAGTCCAAGTACCAGTGGCCATATATGGTTAAAAAACAAGCATTTTATGTTTTTCTTTTAATAGGTAGACCTTATTGTAATGAATTAAAAGTGTAAGGCTTGCATCAAATGGTAAGGTGTATGATTTGTATCTTCACTCAGTTTATACCACATTCACACCTCATTGTGTGTGTGTGTGTGTGTGTGTGTGTGTGTGTGTGTGTGTGTGTGTATATATATATATATATATATACATATACATATACGAAATGAAATTCAAATACTAATCTAATGTTATTTAAAATATTTTAATTATGACTATATAAATCGGTCAGATCTCAAAATTCTGCCCCTCAAACAAAGGATTATTCCCTTCCCTAGAATCATAGCATGATTAAAATATATATAATAATAGAACATACCAATTGCTAGGGGCAGTCGGTGTCCAAAGCACTGCAGGCCAGTCCACTTTCTAAGTGATACTGCCTTAACAATGTTTGCTCCGTTGTCAGTAGTGATGCAGATCTGCCGTTCTTCTCCAAGTCTCCAAGATGTGAGTGCATGTTCGAGCGCCTGGGAGATTAATTCGGCCATGTGGTCCTCAGGGATAAACGCCGTTTGCAAGCATTTGTTTTGCAAATTCCACTCATCGTCGATGTAATGCACGGTAAGGCTCATGTACGGTTCGGATGTCCGACTTGACCACATATCAGCAGTAGTGGCAAAGCGTCTCACAAACTTTCACTCGCCTTCCAATTTTGCTCGACGTTCCTCATAAAGCAGCGGCAGCGCAGTCTGTGAGAAATACTTTCTGCCGGGCAGTTGATACCTTGAGTCAAGTACTTTCCCAAGGTTTTTGAACCGTTTTTTTCTCCACTGTGCTAAGCGGCATCATATCTTTAGCCATGAAATAGGTGACAGTTTTTGTTATCTCCTGGTGCCTTTTCGATTTTTTTTTTCATAAAGGGTAATGGAAGCAAACGTCGCCACAATTGACTGCTGTTTAGGAGAAACTCCGCTGCTTGATGGCTGGTTAGTTAGTGTCACTGCTAAGCGGCTGGCTAACCACACTTGAGCGTGTTTTTACTCTCTTCGTGTATTCGATTGGTTGATATTTTTTCAAATGGTGAAACAAATTGGTATTGTTTCCTGATTTTGTCGGTACTGCACGGCGGCATATGTTGTATGTTGGGTTTAGCTTGGTCAGACTTAAGATAGCCGAACCACTTCCATATGATGGACGTGGTGTGGCCTTTCTTTGGAACAATATCATCGAGAGCAGATGGCTCACCTTCGTCTTTACTTTTGCTTTCAGGGCTCTCTCTACTGGCCATCTTCCCACAACTTGCTGCTACTTAAACGCGATCCTCCACATGAGCGTGCAATTCAGCACTCAGCCTGGTAGTGCACTGCGTGATCAGGTTGCTTCCGTTGGCAATGCTACTTTCAGGCGGGAAATTATTGAATTCTGCTGCACAAGCTCGTCATCGTCATCGAGGAAAAATTTATCGCGAAACAAATCGAAATCGTTTTATTGCCCAGCACTAATGCATATCACCAATTAATTAGTACAGCAAAGCTATAAATGAAAACAACACTTACAATTATAGCAATCAACAGAAAAAGTAAAATCACCTGTTAAATCACTTTAAAAGGAATGACCGTAAAGAGGACACTGAAAGTCAGATAGCACAGGGACCT
>JAUZST010074985.1:0-21289 GCA_034779995.1 Parotocinclus haroldoi | reverse complement strand
GTGTGTGTGTGTGTGTGTGTGTGTGTGTGTGTGTGTGTGTGTGTGTGTGTGTGTGTGTGTGTGTGTGTGTGTAATGTATACAGTTATAACCTGTATGATCAATTGCTACACTACATTGCTTTTTACTTGCTATAAAATCCTCTAGCACAAGATGTCACTAAAGACCCGTAACAGGAATGTGCGTCTCTGACGCCTTGTAATAGACATGTCTATACGAGTTTGTGTTTTCTTCCTGATGAAGAATCTTAAATGTCATTAATTAATATCATCCTTTCGTATTTTATTCCATGCATGCAGCATGCAGCCGAAAGCTGTGAAACAGACTACAAATTCTTTCCATCGTCTGCTCTGTTTCTTTATTTGTTTGTACTGTTTAGCTCCCTGTATGGTGCTTTTGTTTGTTTGCTTGTGTGTTTACCTACACCTACCTGTAGCACTCTTTTAATTCGATCGTGTATTTGAGCTATAGGTTATTTTTGTTATCGTGAAAAAATGTCTACTAAAGAGATAACAGGCACTTCTATCATTTCTTAAAAATACTTACTGAGCTGTAAGTGTAACATAAATCTAACTTCCCAAATAAATGATTAATTGACCAACCCGAAGATTATGTTTTACTTTACTATACTATAATTAACTTAAGTGTTAATTATATATTATATATAATTATTACTTTTAATTGCTTGTCATGTTTTCTTTCTCTGGGAACATAAAGATTATTCGGGAATATTAATATTATTCTGCAATACGGCTAATAAATTCAGTCAACTATTCAGTCTGGTTTTCATCTGTTTATTTATATCTGATTATATTTATGTATTCTGCCCACTATCAAATTAATAAGCCATTTTTTTTTATTTAAGGAGAGGAGCATGCTTTCGCCATCGTTGCCTGGGTATATGGATTTATCTTTTCTGAACTGTACAATCTGATAGAAGGCAAGTGTAATGGTTTGAAGACGTTTTGTGCAACAAAGTGGGGGAGACTGGCTTGCCACAGTGTTAATTACAGCCAAGATAAAGATTCTGTGGGCTAATCTTCATATCAAAGTTGCATAAGTTGTTTCTTGACCACCCTGTTTTTAACATGCATTTAACACACATGTAATCTATTTACTTGATTATTATTGGTAATGTTTGTCTAAGGGTTTAATAAACACATGATTAATACATTACGGTTGGCACTTTGTCAATGTGGTTCAGCCAATGCTTTTGACTTGATATGTTTTCCCATGTCTCTATGAGTTTCCTGCTGGTTCTCCAATTGACAAACCACATTTCAAAGACGTGTTAAGTGAACTGGCATGTCTAAATTGTCGAAGATTTAGTCAGTGACAGAGTTTGTGTCTGTATGTGACATGCAATGGACAGAGGCCCTGTACTGCCAGACATGATCTGACCCCCTGCAACTTTGAACTGGATTAAAGTCTGCTTGGCTCATTACCAAGAAATATACTGATGTATGTCACCATGAATTTAAAAAAAAGACTTGTTGATTGCAACAGAGGATAATCCGAATGAGCTGTCAATCATTTTTTATGCATCTGCTATTGAACATGAGTTTAATTATATCATAACAGAGTCATAATTGTTAAATACAGTACCAGTATAAATATAGATATCTGTGTAATTTTACTGCTACATTCCAAAGACATGGTAATTCGAAAGTGTCCCAATGTGAATGAGTATCTGTATGTGTATGCAAGTGTCCTGCAATTACCTGGTATCTTGCCTTGAACCTTATGCTGCCAGATAGGACCCACATCTGAATTGGACTAGGTACCTGTAGAAAATGAAGGAATGATTGATGTTTATTAATGATGCACCAAAATAGCAGTGTTCAGTAAAGTAGTTATAATAAGTAGACCTAGAAGTGATAAAATAAGTAGTTATAAAGTAGTAAAACAATTTTAAACATTTAACACCAGTTTCTATGGCTACTTCAAAAACAATATTTACTCACTGTGTAATAGCCACAATGTCAAAACCCTTTGCTTCAAGGTAATCACTGACCATGAAGGAAGTGAGCCACTCATAGAAAACATGTACACAGAACAACATTCCAGGATGGGACCTTCTTGTGTTGTTCATATATTACATTTGCTTTTCTTTCATGGGTCAGTGAACTTACCGTCCATTCATGTTCCTCTAGGTTGTTTGGCTTTCTTCCAAAAGTGTCATCAGTTCAGTGCAAAACCCATGAGTGATAGATCCACTGATTTTTCTCTGTACCTTAACTTATTTGGCCTGCACATATAGGCTGCCATGCTGACAAGAGACAAGTATCTAAGAAGGTTGTTTATCCAAAATGAAAGATTTATTAGATTGCTAAACATGTCATCAGGATGAACTACAGACTAAAGTAGATGGTGAAATTCACAAAAAATGAAAGATAAAAGTTCAGAAAATTGAGAAAATAATTATTTTTTAATTTCTTATTTTTTTACTAACCCTACCCAAAAAAGCAGAACCTGTATATTTTGAAACAGAATATCTTTGGATTCAGGCATGTACATCCCAACTGTGAGGCCAGGATGGCTGTTCCTAAAAGAAGGAGTAAGGTGAACCATATTTTTTCGTCTATTCTATACAAGTTTGATTGATGTTGTGTTTGGTCGGAGCATGACATCAGAGACCTGCACTACATTTAGATGGGGTCATTTTAAACAATAGAAGGAAGTGTAGCCTCATGTCTACCAGTCTACTCCTACCAATAGGTTTACATCTTAATGAAACGAATAAATAAACAGACAAGTAAAACCTTTCACACAAACATTCCATTAACTCAAAAACCATGTCATAATATCAACAGAGATAGAGTTACTATAAACCGTTATGTGTTCATCACCCTCATTTTTGCCAGATTCAAATAATCCTTCGTTTTTTTCTTAGTGCCTCAGACGTTACTGTAGAATATGTTCAACATTACATGAAATGCTACTCAAAATAGTTTTATTAAAATTTGGACTCACTGTTGCATCGTATGAAATTAGCTATGTTAATTTGCTATGTGTATTTATATTTAAACTGTTACTATTAACTGGTTAACTTAGTTAAATTCTTGCATATATAAGGTGACTTTTGGGTGTCCCTCTCATGGTTTCTTCCTGATAAAGTTTAGGGAGGTTTTCCTTTCCACTGTCACCCTAGGGTCGAGGTTATATAATAAATGTTAAGAGAAAATCTTAAAGCTGCTTTGAGACAATGCTCCACTTTAAAAAGCTTTATAGAAATATATCTGACTTAAACTATGATTAAAAGTCATTGACAGAAGTATTATAAGCCAACCTTAAAGTAGTTTGTTAAATGTATTACATATTATTTCATACTTTATTACAAATTTATACTTTGTTAGCTGTCAAATACAAACTTTGCACAACATCCTAACTAGAGCATGTATGATTATTTAGTAATGCTCAGTAGAGTCGTGCCAGTCAGTTTATCCTGCCTGTAACTTCCTCAATGGGTGTCCCTACAAGCCCCTACATGCATGTCATGAATACCCTTGAGTGTATGTATTTTTATCCAAAACACTGGCAAAATGTCAGTTATCTTTTCTAGCTTCCTTTGTTACTTTTTCTTTCTTTCTTTTTTCATTTCTTATATGAAATAATATAGAAATGTTTAAGGTGGAAAAGAGTATGGTAATACCATACAATCTATCTAAATTACAACTAAAACTGAAAAGCGGACACAAGCATGTGCCGTGATATAATTACAGATAGATTTATAGATAGTTACACAAACACCCTTCATCCAATAATCTAGATTGTTTTTAAATCATAGATTCCCATAGCTTATTCAGTTGGTTAACAGGATGATCGATATTCCACATTTCCCAAGCCTGCTAACGCCTACAGAAAAACAAGCAGTCCATATTGCCCTGCCAAACTGAAATCGCAAAGGAAATGTACGCGCAGAAATATGGTCACTTTTATTTACAGATATAACAGCGTATGAATGGGAACTCATGGTTCAATGAAAACAAATTGTCATTTTGATGGGAGACGCCACACTGGCTGCTAGAGCAACATGTTTACCCCGTGGGAGGTTATGTGGTGTGTATGCTGTAGTGAACAGCATATAAATCCAAATGAAATTAATTATATTATTGTTTCAGAGACAAACTTAGTAAACTGTGGACATTCCAGTGGTCAGATGAACTCATTACAACCTTTCCCTTTTATATTTGCAACTCAGGGAACATTTTAGATAAAACAAGAGCATGTATACCCTTGCATGTTCTGCTAAGTGCAGTGGCTGCTTGTTACACCATTATATCTTTATCAGTCCTGATCAGTAGCTGTAGAAAGGATGGGAATATTTAGGTTACATGCTTCCTCTAGCAACAAATTCCCTGAGACATAGGTCACAGACATTATAGTCTTAGCAGTCACTAATTTGCACCCATATATACAAATGCACACCTGCAAGGCTAAGGCCATTTGGGCAAAACTGCAGCTGTCTAATTTATTAGTCCCTTGAGTAGGAGCTTGGACTGAAAGTCTGTACTGGCCTGACTTCCGTCAGTGGTCTTTCAGAGCTGAACCAAACCCCCACCCCCAAAGCTTGGAGCTGAAGTGTGACAGAAAATGTCTGGTTGTGTTGCTGAAGGGTACACTCCCAGGCCTTTGGCTCACCTCCTCTTTTCCTCTCTGTCTGAGGCCAAGGCAGGCAAAGCCATCAGTCACCTGACTTGGTCAGAGGCACAATGGTGCGTCCGAGTCTCTGAGATTCAGCCAATACAAACAGCCTTCCAACCAGCAGCTGATAAGGCTAACCTTCCGGAACTTGGGGGGTCTGCATCTCCTCAGATATGCATAATGTATAGTGCATGGTGGGATTTGTGCCTGGCATTAAAACTTGCTCAGCAATTACTGTGCCAAGTGCACAGATGTACTTCACAGGTCAACATTCTTAATAGGGAGAATAAATAGGACTGTGTACTCTGCAGCTTAATTTCCTGTAGGGTTACGCTTGAAAAATGTTGTATTTGCTATATTTTATGATAAAAAAATATCAAATAAATAGTTTGGTAAAGAGATTTTCACTCAGTTTTTATGTATCTTAAGGCATGAACAATTTCCTTTCTTAATCACATGCCCATTCTCAGTTATATCATATTTCCATATCATTTACAAAATACCCTCTGCAAATATGTTCCTCACTGAATTCTTTACTGAATTTCTTTGCTTTCTGTAGTATCTGTACGGTTCAACTTTTGACTATTTCATAATGAATACTTATAGTCATTATAGGTAGAACTCGTCTGTCTTAGTAGTTCTATCAAGTGTCCATCCACCCAGCAAAGGTCTATCACAGAAAGGGATTCTTCTACAGTACAGCAACTTTAGCTTCAACAAATCCCTTTGTCAGCAAGTTATACATTAAATATGCAGTCTAAATCCAGTATATTTTATTGTCTGTGGAATGTACTATCACGATTCTGGTTGGCTGCCATTGGGCGTGTGAATAAAGAAGACAGTAAATCCTTCCTTGTCATACCCCTGCAATTATTCAATAACAAATTATTGAAACTTGTTTGAACCAAATTCCTTACACAAATTCCTTTTCAGTTTTTTAAAGGTATATATCTTAAAAAATAAAGACCCTTTGACATTCTAATAGAGATTAATATGGTAATTGCACGGACATCACCACAATCATATTTCAGCGTAACTGTTGGTCTTTGTTCAAACTCACGATATTAGTTAATTCTAACTTTGCTCATCAGTGCCTTTAACCCACACTTAAAACCTACACAGTTAAACTTCAGTACAGATGCTTATGAAGATGATCTATTGGCCTCCCTCTCCCTCTGCTGACCAGCTCACTGTCATGGAAGCTCAGGCCTGGGTTTTGTTAAGTTCAGGAAACAGACTCTTCCTTCATGTAAACATGGATTTAAAGGCTGTTTGTGTCCAGACTGGTACTAGCACGCAAACATTACTGTCATTGCTGTCAAATTCATTGAAAAAGGGAGAAGCAGTTTAAGTGATTGGCAGGAATGTAGCATAATTTGATTTATTTTATTACACCAAATGGACATTTCTCAGAAAGACTTTTGCACCATGCTCTTAAATTGTCAATTTCCAAAAAGTTTTGTGAGGACTTAACAATTTAAACCCTAACATAAACATTGTATTGGTATACTTCATCTATGTAATGAACTATCACAAAAGATATGTGCATAGTAAAGCAGTATACACAGCGGAATAGTTAATAGATAATATATTTAGCACTTTTACAATTGATTCTTATAATACTAGTAATAGTAATAACAACAATGTGTATCAGTAGAAGTAGAAACAACAACAACAATAATAATTATAATAATAATAATTATTATTATTATAATAATGACGAAGAGTTGTTGTTGTTATTTATACTTCTACTGATACACGTTGTTATTATTATTATTATTATTATTATTATTATTATTATTATTATTATTATTATTATTATTATTATTATCGTTTACTTAATAAGGCACAAATACAAATTTAAAAAGACGATAGACCAGACATGAAAGATCTTGTTAGCACCTTGTAAAGTCTTGAGTGACGTGAACTATGAGACTATAAAAGTGGCTGTTGGCTGTTAGGCAGCAATGACGAAGAGTTTTCGCCCCAATGAAAATGCATAGTAGGACGTTAAATCACGTTTTTATAAAGTTCTAAGGATCTAAACGAGCCTAGATCTCAAACGTGTTCTAAAACAAACCCTATAAAATGAAATACAAGAAGGTTTATTTTAGGAAACTGCATTGCTGATGGTTTTCCATAAATATGAGCATTTTCTAAATGTGGGCTATACATCTTACAATAGAATGTACATAAATTCAATAGTCTATAGTTAATAAAGTCAGTATCTAATCACTATTAACAATCGAGAAATCATACACTACTGCAAAAATTATTCTAACATTTTGACAAGCCTTAATACCTGACATTATTAAAATAGAAATACAATCAAACAAAATTAGTAGAATGGCCGACGCTGATTATGCTGTGATTTTAAATGACATTAAGACAGTTAATTTGGCCTTATATTCAATGCACATTTACTAGCAATAAAAAGGCATGCGTGATATTACTACTGATATTTTGTTTTACTCAGATCAAGAACTGTGCCATAGTTTTTTTTTTTATTTATTTTATTTATTTATTTATTTGTGTGTGTGTGTGTGTGTGTGTGTGTGTGTGTGTGTGTGTGTGTGTGTGTGTGTGTGTGTGTGTGTGTGTGTGTGTCCTTCACGATTTGCTGGTTTTCTTGGTTGAGGGGAACGCTACGAACCTGATAAAGCTATTAGTGACCTCCTCCCAGCCAGCACATTAACACCGTACAAGGAGTAAAACATCATCCTCGATTAGAAAAAGTAAATCTTCTAACACTTATACCATATTTATATTTTTAAAACTTTACTATATTTTGCTTTATTAAATAATTTGTTTTGTATCAACTTTGCTAGGTATTCTTCAAGTAGTTTTATTTTACTCGGGTAAGCTTTTCAGCCTTAATTATTAGGCTAATGCTGTGTGTAGCCTATTGCTTTGTCAATTTCATTTAATTATTGTTATGTATTATTTAGTTGTGTATTTTATGTATTTATTAGCACAGTTATTATTATTATTATTATTATTATTATTATTATTATGTGTTTTAATAATGTGGTTCGTCGGGTGGTTACGGAACCCTGTGATGGATTGGAACCCTTTCCAGGGTGTACTTCTTACCTGCGCCCAGTGAATTTCTGGATAGACAGTTCATTGGATCACCTTTTTAAAATTACACCAATAAAGCAGTGGCCGTATAATCACAATGCTGCAAAGCAGAAACTAGTTTTCAAGTAAAGACGACTTAATATATCCTGTCAGTCCTTTTTACGACTTTGTCTTCTTTCCAATGTTTCAGCACGTGGATTTATCGTGATGGATGGTTTCCATTTATTGACTCTAAAAGATACAGTATTGATAAAACTTTACATGGAAAGAGTAAGAGAAAGCTTCTGCTTATTCGAGCTTCCCACTGCTTAATATTGAGAATAGTAAGCACTTGGATAAGAAAACGATACACAGAATGCGTAAAAGCGTGAAATCTGACAAAGAAAACACGGCCAACACGTCAAAAATGTTAAGAGACTACGGCGATTTTCAGGTTAATTGAATCTAAGGCTAAAAATACGTTTACTCTATGATAAACCTGTACATCGTTTTACTTCTTGTGGCTGTATTACACATACCATTTTCAGACATTTATCTTCGTACGGGAAGACATCAACCTAATCTAAACAGCTCTGTTGATTGCTAACGGATGAGATTATCTCCTTTTACTCTCCCCTTTTCCTCCACTTTTTTAGCAGCAACCAGACTTTTGTCACTGGCGCCGGTGCAGGGCCACGAATGACAGAAGACAAGAGAAAACAAAGAGACAACAAAGATAGAGAGCGCATCGCTAAGACAAATAGGTCAAACAGGTCCCAATTTCCTATTTACTAAGTAATTATATTAGATATTTACTTAGCTATCGACCTGTCGTCACTTTGTTCGCATAAACTGTTTAATTGTGCAAACGTATTATGTTTATTGTATTGATTATTAATTTTAATAACATCTAACAGCTGCGTGAAAGTAGTGTAAAATGTATGAAATAACGAAGTAAATTTGAATCGACTACCTAAATCCTTTAGGTATGCTGTACATAATTCCTGGCTAAATGCTAAAAAATCACTTTAAAGCAAAGTAATTACGTGTCTGCAAAATCAACACGCACTAAAATCAAAATAAATACATAAAAAAACAAAAAACAATATTCATTCTTTCCACCTTTTATGCAATGTTTACACTGAACGCAGTTTAATTAGATTTTGTTTAATTACAGTTGTTGATATTGTTATAATGAATAGTTAATCTTTAAAGTGCAACTTAAAAAAAAAGTTTACAAGTGTTTACAAAGTGTACAACAGTCTATCAGTTACATGAATTGACCGTAAAACATGAAGCTTTTCAAGCTGTTAGCTTAAAAAAAAAAAAAAGATGTATTCTTATATAGTTCGATTCTGTGCCCTTCGTGAAGCAGCTATAGCTACTTGATTTCCGTGCGGTAAATGCAAACAATGAAATACGAAGACCTAAACAAATAACTATTCTAACGTTATTTGACATCCATTTGAATATCAGTCACATAGTGAACGTATAGATTTGTGTTATACGTCTAATTTTCATATGCATTATTGAAATGAAAATCAAGCAACCGACACCCCCCACAACACTGATTGTTTACAGAACAAATACATGTACATGCGCACACAGACGAGGAAGGTGATTCTTCAGAATTTAGTCTGAGCTCAGTCCTACGTGTGGTTTGCTATCTATACTCTGGGAACGACAGAGCCTGCGGTTGGTCATCTCTAAAGGTCATGTTTAAGCGTCCACTTCAACCACCAGTTGATCTCGCCATAAATAGATATGTGTGTCGTGGGAGGAAAACAAACCTTTAGGTGGAAGAATTACAAATAATGTTAATATATCACTTCCGTTAGACATGACTTAAGACTGTTTTTATGCTTGGTTTACCTACATTTCTGTTATTTACAAGATATTCTTATGATGTGGCAAAAAGCGGGCATAGAGAATTACACCGCAAACACACTTTAGGACTAGAAAAACAGTACGTTTCTTCACAAACAAGACAAACAGCTTCATCGTGACATAGATAGTGGAACCACGTACACGATTAGGTTGGAGAAGAATAGAATGACGAAAATGTTTATTGCTCCAACTGTCATTGTAGTTCTTCTACTACAAATGTCATTGTAAGTGACGTAGCGAAAGTATATTAGTATTATTTTATCTTTTAACACGCTTGATTAGGAGATCATTTAAGCTTGATAGAGAAAGGAATATCCTTATTTCTTAGTTAGTTGACTTTGGGGCTGGGGAAACGCAGGCTCGTCATATACTAAACCTTCACCCCGCCCCTGTAGCATGACATCACCATAATGAAGCTATGCCCTGGCTTCAAGAAACTGCAGCAAAACTCGCAGCAGCAGCTTGAGGCTCAATGCCGTCACGGGGTGACTGGCTGTGCTTGTCCCCCTGCACCCTTCTTTTATTTACCGAAATGGAAAATCGGTTAACGCCGGGTATGTTTTCATAAAATCGCCGCGTGTTTCAACTAAACATTTCTTTTACTCATAATCAGTGTTCCAGACCGCCAGTTTAGTGCAAGTATTCTAGATGCTGAGTAGAGTCCGATGATGCTTCCAAGCCCAGTAACGTCAACCCCGTTTTCTGTCAAGGACATACTGAAGCTGGAACAGCAGTCTCACAACAATTACGGCCACTCACTACAAGCGCCCTTGCAGGATTTACAGCAGCAGCAGCGCTTCCACACGTCACCATCTTGCCTACTCGGTGACGAAGAGAGTCCCGGATTCTCGGACAGTGAAGACAGGATGGCTTTCCTTAACTCCCTCTCCGTACAGGACAGCCTGGTAGAAAGCAGCCTTTCTCCGCCCATGTTTGCCCATCCTGGCATGGGCCACGTCGTGGACGCAAAGCTCGATGATTTTGAAGAGCAGGAAACCAGTGAGTTATTTGCTTTAAAATTGCCATCTAAAAATGGAAATAGTTATACCAATACTGAAATGACAAGGTGGCTGGGTGTCCTAAACAGAACAGAGGGAATATGTGTCTGTATGCCATAATGGCAGACGATGACGGTAATAATCATGTGTTAATAAATGCATTCGGGTCCACGATTCGTGAACGGTATAATATACTGCTCACAAAATGGAATATTCAATAATTAAATATACCCTAATTTTGTGACTGGTGTGGGAGTCATCTTGTATACAATTACATGAACTGTGTGCTGTATTTTAACTTGTTCCATTTCCATAGCAAATCACGAAGTTAAAATGTTTTAATACCACCATAGTGGTGTGTATACATACGTCCAGATTGGCCCACATGAAGAGTGTGGAGAATGTTTACAATTGCTATTAACTCAATTAATCAATTACAAGTATCCCACTGGTGTACATTTAGCATTGATTTTGCTGTATGGTGACAAAATGTATAGATGCACCCCAGGTGTACACATCAAAATAGTCTGTTGTGAATGAAAACCTGTATAGTTACATTAAACCATTCACAGTGTCCGTTTGGACACACATAAACAGCAGAGTTATTAATGTAACTATTTTTCTATCCATGCATTGTCTCTGTATAATTTTCTAAATATATATATTCTATTTTTATTTAATCGTCATTATGTTGTGTATCTGCGTGTGTTTTAGAGAGTTGTGGTGCTGAATTGAGATCCACGGACTGTGAGATACCTTCGGACACCGATAAAACTCAGAAACAGCGAGCCAGGAGGAAGCCGCGGGTGCTCTTCTCCCAGGCGCAGGTCTTCGAACTGGAGAGGCGTTTCAAACAGCAGCGCTATCTATCAGCCCCTGAGCGAGAACACTTGGCCAGCACCCTAAAACTCACATCTACACAAGTCAAGATCTGGTTTCAAAACCGAAGATACAAATGTAAGCGCCAGCGTCAAGACAAAAGCTTGGAAATGGCTGGTCACCATCACCATCACCCTCCGCCACCAAGACGCGTGGCTGTACCAGTTTTAGTTCGGGACGGCAAACCTTGTTTATCCGGATCCCAGAATTATAACGCCACCTACGCTGTGGGCTCCAATCCATATGGTTATAATGGCTATTCAACTTATAACAATACAGCATACACGAATGCTTACAACTGCTCCTATCCCAGTCTGCCCACAATGCCAGCGAACACAAGCACCAATCCTTTAATGTCCATGAGTCTGAATAATCTTGGTGCGCACCCCCAGCCTCAGTCATCACAAGGGACTACAGTTTCAGCGTGCCCAGGAACTCTGCAGGGCATCCGAGCGTGGTAGTACCACAAAACCATATGCCCTTGTATTGGCGACGTAAATAACCTTCACATCCATAGTAAACGAATACAGATATTGTGAGTATTAGTATTACTGATTACCAGTATGCGGATAGTTTGAAACTTTCGCGTCATACAACGTCGCATACAATGCAGTTGTTGTATGCATGTAAATTAGTTTGTCGAAATATTTGTTTGCTTAACATAAAGTATTAAACTTGACAGCATTGACATCTCATGATATTGCAAAATTTTAGATTTAACATATAACATGCTTTGGACCAAATCTAGACTAAAACTGTAGAACAGAGAAGCCAAAGACAAAACTGACAATAGACCTATGAACAAAACATTTCTTTACCAATTATCTATGAACTATAAATTACAGTGCTTTGCTGACCGTTACATGACCTGGTAATTACAGTATCGGCTATATTACATTTAGAATTTGGATATGCTACCTCAAGTTCACGATAATACTTTTGCTTACCAAATGAAAGAAACGATGCATCCACATTATGTAACCTCGTGTTATCGTTTTATTTGCCTGAAGGTCTATGTGTTCAACTCTGTTCGAGTCCAGATAATTTGATGTTACCTGAACCAGTATTCACCTCCCCGTTTGCGGTAACAAGTTGAATGATTGAAGGAACTCCTCACTTTTGAATCAGTGGGTCGGTGTAGTATCTGTTAAACCTTGTACGCGTTTTGTTTTGAAAATAAAGCGTGTCAGTATGTTCGTTTTTATCTGTGATTAAGAGAAATGAAAGTTAATTCCAAGTTCCCAGAGGCTCTGATTCATTTGCGTTTTCGCCGATCGAGCATGAAGACAGTTGTTGTATGGCTATTTATGTTGAGAGAGGCCAGGCGCACACTAGGACTGTTGACGAAGAACAGAAGCCCAGCAGGCAACTTAAACAGACCTAAAGGGTGGGCATTAATATAAGCGTTTTGGTAATTTAACAAGGCTTGACTTCAACTTTACGCTAAATCTGGCCTAATGTGCTTCCGTTAATTACAGGAACGTTTGATATTCAGTAGTAATAGTAGTAGAATTAAAATGTTTTGTATATGAATACAAATAAATATTTCCTAAAAATCCAAGTAAATAAGAAATGAAATCAGTAAAAATGCCCCTTAAAAAGTCTCTATAGGATAGACTTTCAGTGACAAGTTCTAATTCATTTTCTCACCTATATCTATATTTTCCTTGCTGGCAGATTGTTTTAAATATAATGACAAACGTGCAGCATAGGCAAGCTCAGCCGTGTTTCATTTTACCTACTTGTTAGGCCATTACAGTCCCAGGAGCCTTACGTTTGTCTTGCAGGACCTGCCGAGTATCGCTATTGCCCAAGCTTTTAATGGAGATTAATAGAAATGTAAACAAAGCTTCGAAAGGGGTTTGTCTGCGCCGAAAGCGAGGATGACCACTTCTTCTGACTAGTGCACTACCGGTAGGACATACCTGGTGTCAGGATAAGTGGTCCAGACCTCTGAGTGTAAATAGCGCTGGCGACAGAGTGGCGATGCCTCGGGACGCCGTGGCGCGTTCACACACAACCTGCTGTCCTAAACGCAACAGCCAAAGTGATTTGTATCTATGCACTAGATATGATCCCTTCCATCAGGCTTAGGGTGCGTGGAGTTTCCCTAAACAATGTCTCCTGGGCAACACAGCAGTCAAGACCAGATAATCTGTTGAAGACAGCCACAAGGAGTCAAGAATTACCACTTGGGCTGCTTTCAATCCAGCAAGATTAAACAGCCTTAAACGACCGTTCATAATTTTACTAACCTAAAGGACAACTGTACAAATGCCCAAATGAGCTGAAATAGTTCTAAACAAATGCAACACAACGAAGCATACGCCCGAATAAATATTTTTTTCACCTATAAAGAAGCAACGGAGAGGATTCCTATAAGTATTTAAAACGAACAAGCGCAGATTATTGGGTATTTATTGGTTACAAATATCCAATTAAAGTCACAATATTTAAAGTAGAATGCAAAAGTGTGGGTCCCGGTATGAGAGTATGCTGAGTAAGAGAATCACTCGTAGCTTTCAGTAGGCTCAAATGTATGTTGTAAAAAATATGTTGAGCATTACTTGACAAATGAATTCAAATTATAAATGTATGAAAGCTATGCTATAATGTAAGCTATTATGATTATGGGAGCTAACATGGCATGTGTATGCGAAATGCTAGGCCTACGTGTCCCCTAAGGGAGCGAATAATCGTAGATATTGCAGTCAGTTAGGATCGCAAAATGCTGCAATACTGTGATTTAGCTACTGTAAGGTATTAGTCGAGCTCAGTGCTGACACCCACTATACCATAACCGAGGTATTTATATGTTTTAATTCAAATGTCAGCGAACAAGATGTGACAAAAACATAATTCTAAAACACACACATATTGTAGTTACAAATGTACCACCAATGTATTTGTGTGATTTGAGGCAGTTGTATGCTACTGTAAGGGCCAAGTGTCAAGTGTCCCTAAAAAGATTGAGAGTTCTGACATATTTACCTTCTGAGAACTGCAGCTACTGAAAAACCAAATGTGCCGAAAGACTCTTTTTAGGTTTCTGAGGTTAATGTTTGGGATAGGTCTATATTTTGCCAATGGAAATTCCCCACAGTGATAGGAAGACAAACTATCTCTCTCTCTCTCTCTCTCTCTCTCTCTCTCTCTCTCTCTCTCTCTCTCTCTCTCTCTCTCTCTCTCTCTCTCTCTCCCCTCTCTCTCTCTCTTTCCCCCTCGGCAATCAAATAGCATGTTTACATTTTTCAACTCTACAAGAGCTGAAAATCTTAACACAATTCCTCATTTGTACTCCTATACATTTTAGAACATATTTTTAAAAGTATAACAATAATGTGTCATATGCAATTTTTTAATGTGTGGATGTAAATTATACTTAAGTTTGCTCCCTGTATAATGTTCGGGTTTTATTATTATTGAAATACTATTGTTTAACCACGTTGCACAGACGATGCATGAACTACCCCAAAAATATACTGAAAAATGACGCGCTATAAGAACCGCATTTCATCAAGACACATGGTAGCCTCGACTGTAGAATATACTGAACTCGGTTGGTTCGGTTTACAAGAGTTACAGCACTCTTGGACCCCCCTACAGGTCGCCAACGGATCTTTCACCTCAGGTCCTACCGCATACGGCACCTTGATTTAATTTTCTAGCGGTATAAATTTGGTTATTAAATTTTCATGGCACAGTTCATTTAACTTAAGGTAACTTAGCTGGTAACACCTGGAAAAAAACACTAAGAAGGTCATATTGCTCTGAACATTAACAGCAATTATGAACATATGAGCAAATATGAGCTATATTGGGAAAATATAGCCTACCTTAATCAACAGCTGTCACATATATAAAAGGGGATACTGCATAGCCTGGTTTTGGGCTATTAATTAGAAGTCTGTGTATTCTAAAGTAGGTTAAATAACTGATAAATATTAAATATACTGTCACAAAAATGTAAATATCCCCTAATTTTTGTGAACAGTGTATATTCAGCGTTACAAAACAACAAAATACTACATGGTTAATAGATGGTTATAACATTTTTCGCAGCCACTTATTATCACTACCTTAGGATCCCTGCGATGGATTTGTGCCTTCCTGCATTGAGCCTTGTGTTGACAGATAGGTTCTGGCCCCTGCATTCCTGAATTTGATTAAGTAAGTATGTAAATGAATGAATGAATCAATTACTTAATTAATTAATTAATTAACTAATGAATGAATGAATTAATTAATTCACGAACTATCTAGGACCTTGTAAGGACAATAAACAAAACAGTTATTGTGCTCACATCCAAACAACAAGTGCTGGACTGAGACAAACTATAATTAAATAATAAGCCAATTCACGCCTATACATTGCTTAATTTTTTTTAAATAAACAAACGATCAACTCCAGTCTGACTTTCACGCAGGCATAAAGGCCCTAGAAAGCTGTTCTCTACACTGCTTAGGTGTGTGGGGTTGCCAGATATAACTGACTCAGGATTATCAGTCATATCTAAATTTATGATAAATATAATTGTTGATAAATATTAAATCTCTAATTCAGTAAATAAATAACGTCTCACTATCTTAATTATCTAAAATGGGACAATAACCATAATGTTGGTATTCCCCCAAAATTGCGTTTGATATTTTTGTTTTCAGCATTTTTTGTATTATAGAGGCCACAGAGATTCTGGTGAAATATTATGCCCATTACGTTAAGTGCCACAAGAATTCAAATTTGAGATGAATCTACATTACATGGACAAAACTGTGACACCTACACATTACGTTGACAACCCATTTTAAGCTCACAGGCATTAATATGAAGATCTTCCCTCTAACATCTTCCAATCTTCTGGTAATGCTTTCTGCGAGATTTTGGAGTAAGTCTATAAGCTTTTTGCTCATTCATCCAAAAGAGAAATTGGTTTTGTTGAGTTTAGACATTGTTGGACAAGATGGCCTGGCTCTCAGTTTCCGTTCTAGTTCATCCATTAGCCTTGGGAATAATGAAACACCTACGTTTAATGATTATATATCCATATAGTGCAATTCTCTGTGTAAACTAGATTGTGCGCACTCTAGCGATTAAATCATGGGATGTACAAATATGCAGTTCAATACTCAATACGCCCCCTAGAAACGACACAGTGGTGCTCCAATATTGTTTCGTGCAGACTCTTAAACAAAACGATTTCTCAACAATTTGATTTGAATCCTATAAATATATCAGTCACCAGATGGTTCTATAGCCATATTTTACAGAAAGCAATGTTTATGCATAATATAGTCATTAGGATGCTGCATCTGGGTGAATGTTATCTGCATTTGATCACCATTAGAGGGTTTTCTTATCAGTGCTATTTAATATGCCTTGATTTTGACTACAAACATATTTGTAAAAGACTGAAGAAGCTATTAAGCCATCTGTTTTTTATTATTTTGATTTCCTGCAGACTCAATATTTATAAAGTGGTTCTGACACAAGGCACAGTAAGCGTGGCCAGAGCAAAATACCAATCTATCGATGGGCTGGGTAAGATTCGCTGTTGCAGCACTGCATAATGATTTCCCACTGGCTACACCATACATACAGGTAATTAGACCTGTTACATTAGAACCGGTCGGGGACTGCCAGAACTCAAACCATTTTAGACTGCGCCCTGTAGGCTGAAGTGATAATGGCAATTACTTTTTTTTTAAATATTCACCGAACATCACTGAGAAAACAACTCGTCGCCTAAGTGGGATTAATTAAAAATACCTTTAATTAGTAAAAAAAAAAAAACAAACAAAAAAAAAACGCTTTGTAACAGGAATGACCATTTGGATTCCTATACATTCTCTGCACCAGAGTCATGTTAACTGAGCTCTGTTTTAATCTATTCCGATTATGCATAAAGACCTCTCTCAAATATATGAGCAATTCTTCCTTATTATATTATTTTGAGGATTAAGACCCAAACTCGACAAAACCAATATGTTTTAGCGAGGTCCCAAAGTAACTAGTATTAAATTTAAACTGGACGTAACTGAGATACCTAAAGTGGACAGTAGGGGTCGCAAGTTTGCTGCTTATAATCACATTTCACGTTTTAGAGTCTAGGAATTAGTCCAACTAACAGTAAACATATGCCTGTCTATGTTACATCAGATAGGAATCAGAAAGATGAGCTGAGGTAGCACTGAAGAAGTTAGATAAGTGTGAGGGAAAGAAACCACATTTAAAAGAGCTATTTAATACACAATAATGGTCTACATAGAGTACTATATAATTTATATTTTAAAGTATGCAAAATGATATTTCAGTCCAACCATAGATGCTCACAGTTGTGCACAATGTGCTCTTCAGGCTAAACTTCCGTATGTGTCATGAAATTATGAATAAAGCGGAGGGGTGCCTGTTATACAAAGAAAACAAAATCTATTTAATCTGTCTAAATTTAATACTGATATAAAACACATATAGGTTGCATACTCATAGCGTGATTTTACCCTTTTAGAATACGGATATGAATGAATAAATATCTACTGTTCACAAAAATGAGGGGATATTTTATTTTGAAATATTTTCTAATTTCTGTGAGTAGTAGGAGTTAGCAACACTGTAGGCCCTACAAAAGAAACCCTTGTGAAAATGTAACCTACAAATGATTCCCTCTCGTTGCAATTACAGCACGAATCTCATGTCAGAATTTAGATCGATGTAGCCTAACACAAATGCTGCATAATATCCATGCATAATCCATAAACTTGTTTTAAAGGAACAAATGGTCAGAGTGGATGCTTAGGAAAGCGTATATACATTTTAGTTTACCGTTAACCTTGAACAGCAGTTGCGTTAGGTTTTAGACTCTTACTAACGTTGTTATATTATTATATTCATCTTAATCAAAAATATTGTCAATAGACATTGGTTAAGCATAATGGCTCTTTTCAGTGTTCAATACACTGTCTGGTCTTGACTGCAGTGTTGCCCAGGAGACATTGTTATAAGGGAAACTCCACGCACCCTAACCTGTGCTATAGTGAACGTTGAAAGCTGCCAAAAATTATTCATTACATTCCAGTTTGCACTGTCTTCGGACGGTTCCTATACAACCTTTACTCTTCTCCATTTCAGGAGCCTTACTGTCAGTATTATGGGATTATAACGATGATAGAATGACAGCAAGGAGATGTCTGTCATCGATGAAGATATTTACATTTACGACGCAATCTCTGATACACAGCAAAGCAACATCATTGCAACGGTGGATTATAAGACTGCGTTTCCATAATGTATTATATGTATTCATTTTAAGACCAAAACAAGCTAGTTTCAAATACAACGTCGATCATTACGGACTATGGCTAAATAAAACTGGTCTTTAATTAAACTTCCAGAAGCTCTCTGAAAAGATAAGGGTGGATGGCAGGGTGGAGCTAAGCGGCTTGGTCAGCGAATGAGCTCCGTGTGTCTGTGCAAGAGGAGAGGGTGTTGATGCAGACGTGACATATTCTGACACATTACTTGTTGATTGGATCAGAAGATGTTTCACCACAATTAAACTAAACTAAAGGTGGGACAGGACTGCAGCGTATTTTTTTCCTCCTCCGGCACCTGAGGTTGTTTTAAAGAAGAATTTTGAAGATCCAATCCACGAATCCACGCACCGTCAGCTTTTGTCAGTCTGGAGTATTTTCCAAAAGCCAGACAGGCCTATTTCTGGCACAGAAGGTCAAATAAATGTTTTAAATGGCGAGCAACCACAACTCGTTCTCTATACAAAGCATTTTAAATCGTGGGATTGATTCAGAGACACACATTCAGTTGTCCGGGGGATACTGTGAAGGACTGGCTGATGGGGGGCTTCTCGGGAGGACGGAAGGAATAAACTGTCCTGGATCTGTTCAGTCTCAGAGTGATAACGAGCGTGGAAGCAGAAAGGAAAGCATCGTGTACGGACATGACAGGATCGCTTCCTGCGCGCACAACCTTGATACAACACCGGACCGACAGTCCTGTGAAGAAGAGTCTACGGGAGAGGAGTCATCACGAACAGAAAACCGACGAAGTAAGGGAATTACAATTTCTCGTGTCACATATTCATATTTAAAAAATGTGTGTTGCCATGACACTTTAAGAAATGCGGCGTAATAAATATAAATACTTTGTAAGGTCTTTGTGATTAAAATACAAATAAGCATAGAACTTCAGATTCACTGCTACCAGTGTGGCCGTGCGTTATGTCTGACCATTTTATTTTTGTGCTATGTCACATAAACACTATAAATCCATACCACTTAATGGTTTGTTTGACCTGACTTCACGGATGACTTAGAGATACGCCTGCTGAAGGACAAGCAATTGTTTCACATGCTTTATACAGCACAAACTATGCGCTTCATATTCAGCGTTCGTAACCACTCTTATCTATTCTCATACAGATCTGGACCAAGAAAAGACAGAAAGTTGTACTTTGACCGATCGTCACCCTAAAACGGCTAAGAAGAGATGCCGTGCTGCTTTCTCTCATGCGCAGGTGTGCGAGCTGGAGCGCCGCTTTAATCTCCAGCGCTACCTGTCTGGGCCGGAGCGTGCGCACCTGGCTGGATCGCTCAAACTAACCGAGACTCAGGTGAAGATCTGGTTCCAGAACAGGAGATACAAAACGAAACGTCGACAAATAGCGGCCGAGCTCGCAGCTAACTCTGTCGCCACACTGGCCAAGCGCGTTGCGGTGAGAGTGCTGGTGAAGGACGACCAGAGGCAATACCGACCCGAGGATTTACCCCAGCCCCAATGTCTCCGTCTTTATCACTCATGTCAGTGCTGTCCTTACATGTATTGCGTCCAGCCTTGGATATAGCACCTCACTCACTGGAAGCCTATAGGCTGCAAGCAGCTGTCGTTTTTGTCTGTTTTATTTCCAATAAGGACAGAAGATTGCACACGCGCACCATCAGTTGTGGAAGCCAAATGCGTGACGAGACTCAGACAATAATATGTTTTAGGATGAGTTCTAATGATACATGTAAGTGCCTAAGCGTGGTTACAACAACGCCTTTATTTTTGATTCAGTGCCCTTGTTAAATAGTCGAATTCACACCTTTATTGTCCTCTGCCTTGTAAACATTTTATCTGCACATTTCTGTCCAGTGATTCAATCGACTGTCCGAAAAAACAATAAAGCCAAGGACATATAGATTAATGACGTGAAACACTTTTAACAGGTTATAGAAGATCTGAAAAATGAATTAATAAATTTAAAAAATTGAGAGTAAAAGTCATGGAGTAAAAATCTCTGGTGATTAATGTACATTTATTTTAATGAACAACATACGCTTAAAAAAGGTATTACAGCAAAATGCAACTACATAAAATATTTGTAATAAACGCTTCTTCTTATTATTATTTATATAATAATAATAATAATAATAATAATAATAATAATAAATTATGTATATAATAATAATAATAATAATAATAATAATAATAATAATAATAATAATAATAATAACTATTAATAATAATAATATGCACATAGTCTACACTATTTATTACAGAGACTTATCCATATACATATGTTGAATCAATTGCTTTTCTATCTGTTATTCGAAAACTGTACATTACTGTACTGCTGTACTATACTAGGTCTTTATGTCGAAGATGTTCAAATGTAATAAACAATAAGACAGGCAATGGGGCATGTAACGAAATGATGCTAACTAACCTTTAAAGACACCAGTACTAAACCATAATATCACCATATTAATATAATAATTACTTTGAGCAAACATCAGAAAAAGTATGTGACTAAACAATAAAAATCAGTAT
>JAUZST010074974.1:0-21290 GCA_034779995.1 Parotocinclus haroldoi | reverse complement strand
CCGCTTTGTATCCGCTCTAAGTGGCGACTTGTGGCTTCTTTTTCTTATTCGCTCTCACCTTCTTTGGTCCGATTAAAAATAATTTTGGTCCAAATAAGTGAATAAAATTACATGTATATAATAGGATTTGTTTCTGTACTTTAGGATTCGGTCCGAATAAGCGGCTGCTCCCATTAACCGGATTCAACTGTATTGAAGAATATTTAAAAGACAGAGGCAGGATCAGAGAAAACAAATAATCAACTCTACTTTAGAAACAAAACAAAAACCTGCAACGATTGATATTTGTAAATGATTTGCATATTTTTTTTAATAAAATATAAGCCCAAAACGCTTAGAAGGAGCAAACCTGGCAACCATGACAGGCACACTGATGGACTGCTCTTAAACTCCTGCCGTGGATCCACTGCGTCGATTTATGGAGTTAAAATTCCCTGGAGTTAAAATTCCCTGTTTATTTACTTTTATTTACAATAATTTTTAAAACCCCTGGTCATTAAAGCAAACAGACGTTGATCAGATGGATGATAAATATAAAGTCTAAATGACTCTTTTATTAAAAAAAAAAAAAAAAACTTCTTATAAACTCTTACCCAAGTTTACTTTTAAATGATCTTAACCTGGTGTATGTTGTAGCTCTTTTATTCGAATTTATTACATGACATTAAAATCAGAGTAGTATAACTTTATCTTTATATCGAATTATATTCTTGCAGAAAGCTTGATAAAAGTGGTGTCGTGACTATTTTAACTCATGTTTAGTTTTTTTGTGCTTGGGTTTGGTTCTGCACCAGTGAAGCTTTTATTTTTCGATACACACACACACACACACACTTCTGCAGAGGCAGAGACTTAAATAGAAACCAGTAGCATTTCCTAAAACTTCTGCAGAGTGTTTCTAAATTTAAACGCTGTCACTTTGAGGAGAAGGAATGTCTTTAATGATAAGTTCTGCTTGTTTTTTTTTTACTTATGTCTGATATACTCTAAATTGCTCATGTTTAGGATCAGTAACGAATCATCAGAGTTATTACAATACCGAGAACGGTCTAAAGCACAGATATTGGACTAATGGATGAATGGGTCGTGTTTGAGTTTTGGTGAAGGGAATCAGATATCAAAGTGAAATTCTACTGAACTGAGTTTAATCATGTTCATCATTTCTGTGTGTGTGTGTGAGAAAAAGAGAGAGAGAGAGAGTGAGTGTGGGAGAAGAACCGGTTTTGAATCTTTTCTGAGACTTACCCTTCTAAACAATCAAGATCAACATGCTGGTTTCTGTTTTAAAATGAATCACAGCCTGATGAGACACAGTCAGAGACACAGAGAGACAGACAGACAGACAGAGACAGACAGACAGAGACAGACAGACAGACAGAGACAGACAGACAGAGACAGACAGACAGAGACAGACAGACAGACAGAGACAGACCGAGAGAGAGACAGACCGAGAGAGAGACAGACCGAGAGAGAGACAGACCGAGAGAGAGAGAGACAGAGAGAGAGAGAGAGACAGACCGAGAGAGAGACAGAGAGAGGGAGACAGACAGACAGACAGAGAGAGAGGGAGAGAGAGACAGAGAGAGAGAGAGACAGACAGACAGACAGAGAGAGAGGGAGAGAGAGACAGGGAGAGACAGGGAGAGACGGAGAGGGAGAGACACACAGAGAGAGGGAGAGAGAGACACAGACCGAGAGACAGAGAGGGAGACAGAGAGAGACAGACAGAGACGGACTGAGCTCTCTTATTAACCCTGCGTTATTTGTTTGGTTCACACCAAACAGCCCCCCCCCCCACGGGATTTGGGTTTTGCTGGTTTGTGTAAATGCTTCACTGGAAGGACAATAAAAGTATAATATCGTATTTAAGCAATCAAGAAAACCAGTGGACTGATTCTCCTCTGCAGATGTGCGAGACCTCGGGGGCCACGTTATTCCCTTACATAATATCTTTATACGAAATATCTTTAAAATGATAGAAAATATCTTTATACGAAATATTATTAAATTTTATACAAAATATCTTTATAAAAATACCTTTACAATTATGCAAAATATCTTTATATGAAATATCTTTTTGAAAAAATATCCTAAATTATTCAAAATATCCATAAAACTATATAAATATCTTTATAAAAAATGTATTTAAAATTGTACAAAATCTTCATAAGGAATCTTTGAAATTATGCAAACATCTTTATAAAAATATCTTTAAAACTATTGACAATATTAAAACAATACAAATATTGTGAGATAAATGAGATATGAAGGAAGATATGGCGTATATGATCGTTCCTTCTGTTAGATGGCAGTTCTCTGTGATTACATCGTGACTTTTTTTGGTTTGTTCTGGTCGGTGACGGTCCACCCCCGGTATGGTCATGCTCCGCCTCTCTTTGCTTTCAGCTCGGACCTTAACAGAGACTGAGTATTATCGCTGCATCCTTACTGAAAGTCAACGGTGCAAATACTTTGTCTAATCTCTGATTAAGATCTAATTTTTTTAAGGAAGAAATGGAGTGTTAAGTACATGCGCCCCCTCCAGTTTGAGATGTTTTTAATAGATATGTATTAATAATATGTCATTATGCATCGTATCGCGATGTATCGTGATATAATCATATCGTCATGTCCTTTCCCTCCCTGTTCCTGCTAATGACTAATTCGTTATCGAGATGCCAGATTTAGTAAAGTTAAACTAAATGATTAGTTTTTCTAATGTAAACACCACCCGATGCTGTTTCATGTTTTGAACACCAGAGGGCGGAATCATCCTAATATCTGCCGTTCTTAAATTGGAAGCTCGTTAAAGTAAATATTTACGTTTGTTTATATATATATATATATTTAACTTAAGATTCGTTAAAGGAGTTTTTTCTTACTGCAGTGGAAAAAGATTTTTATTCAAGCAAAGTACTTTATTTCGCTCAGAATGTTTTCACTCAATTATTTACGCTCCGATGGAGCTTTTCGTTTACAATTTATTCCGTTGCATCAAGGTGACTTAAGTTTTATTTATTTATTTATTTAAAAAAAATAAACTCATACAGGAAAATGGGAATTGTTTTGCTATAAAGTCACTTAGAAATGTTGCAGGTTTTGGGGTTTATTTCGAACTGTGCTTCCTTATTTGGGCGTGTCCCCTGATCTCTCTCGCTCTCCCACTAATATTTAACTACTGTAATATTCGTATTAAATAATCGAGTGGACACACTAACTCGTTGTTTTGGGTTGCCCGTTTTCTTGCTTTCTTGGATTTTTTTTTTTCCTAGGCTTGATTGCTTGTTTCTCTTGTGAGATCTGGCAACCCTGATTTGTGTGCATGCGTAAGGAAACCACCTTAGTGAAGATGATTTTTGTTTATGTTGCCGCTCAAGAAAAGTGCACAGTGTTAATTTATTTATATTTACTTCACTCAGTTGTTTAAGATGTGCTACAGTTCTGTCCAATGTCCTTCAAGGTGACTAAAGTTGTTTTTTAATTTTTTAAAAAATAAACCCCTACAGGAAAAGGTGCATCGGTTTGCTCGCGTAAGAAAATCGGATTGTGAGCAGCGCGTTTACTCAGAGTTTAGACACTTTGCACGTAGTGTTTCATTAAAACATTTATTGTACCGTGCAGGTTTTTATTTGCTGTTATAATGAATAATAATTCCATTGGAGCGTTTACTGGAGAAAGCTGCTTTCCTTCTCCCCTGAACACCAGGAGTCTGGAGAGGATCTTCTTCTCGGCTCGATTAGGGCTCCTGATCAGGTTCCATCCCTGACAGCGAGTCACGACCCGTCGATCGATCGTCCCGCGCTCACGGAGCTCCAGGGGCTTCCAGCGCTTCTTTAGCTCACCTGTAGAACCGGAGAAAAGTGAAATGAAAGAGGTTTATGTTTAGCACGTGTAATGGCTTCAGCACGTCGTCCTGGATCCCGAGAAGACTTCAGAAGCTTAGTGCGGCATCTCAGCTCGAGGCCAGGCACCTTAGAGCAGCAGAAACGAGCCCGTGGAGACCTGAAGAGATTCGGAATGGAGTTTGCTCGTGGTACCCCTTAATGCACACCGTCTGCAGGGCGATTTGAAAACGCTGGAAACAAAAAAGCCGCTCAGGGTCTATTGTTTTATCTCAGGAATAGCTTTATTAATAATCGCAGGCGTGGTGAGGAGGAACCTGGCACAATACCCAGGTACCCGGGACTGTGGTAGTGCCAGGAGGACCACGGCTGCACTGGACGAATATTTAAAAAAAACAAAAAAAACGAGGCAGGGTTAAGGAGGGGAAAAATGAGGAGCCGTTGAAATTAATTAAGGTAACTATTAACTGAGGGCATTTAAAAAAAATAAATATTGAAATTGCAATCAATCATAATTGGTCCACGAGCAGAGGGCAGAAGTTTGCGTCTCATTTGTGTCACGGTGGCCAGGTTTGTTCATTCGAACCCTCGTTTGTTTTCGTCTCCCCGCATCTGGACCTGCTTCCCTTGTGTGATCTGGCAACCCGGATTTGTGCGTCTGTGCTAGGAACGACCTCACCGCTTGCTTGTTGGTTCATGTTCGTGTTCATGGTAATTGGAGACTGTTGCATCGAAGTGTATGCCCCTGTCCTATTGGAAGTAGTACTGCCTTGTTGCCTGCGTTTTTTTTCTTTTTTTTTCTCTCTAGCCTATGAGGTTATGCTAATTTGATCTTCCTGATGGCCTTCTGTCGGTGAGAAACACGAGCACACGGCGCTTTGTTTGTGCTGATGAAGCGCTCCGGCGTTTCTCTGAGAAAGCCCCGTCTTAAGCAGCACTAATTTCAATTAATTGCGCTGCTTAATGGTGTTGAGAGCTGCTTGATGGAGGGAGCAGCGGTGATCAATCCTCTCTCCCGCTCGTTAAGCCTCTGTGATCGAACTCTCGGTCTTTCTCTCAGCTCTCCCTGTTTTGTTTGCCTTCTCCATGCTTTCCGCCGCAAATTGTTTCGCGTCCGGTTTGTACACTTATCCGTCTCGCCTCTTTGCGTCGAACCCGGGTCGTACCGCCCTTTACAGTCCGAGCGATCGCGGCCCTGGGGACATGCCCAAAACCCATCGATGCCATCTTGGCCCTAGCGGAATTGGAACCCGGACCAAAGCTTGTGATCGACTCGTTATATTTTATTATTTCCTCAAGCTTTTTTCCACCTCTTACGATCTTTCTTCTTCTTTATTCGTGTTTCTCTGGCATCCCAATGTTTAGTCGGGATTATCTGATCCTTTCTGAGCCGCGTGAGTTTGTTCTAATTACAGAATAATAATAAGCCGTTCTGGATCTCCTGTGTGCCGGAGTTCTCCTCACACGCTGGCTTTGCTTTGCTTCGCACGCCCGCGGTCTCCCATCAGGAGGGCCGTGCTGTTTTGGGTGTATCTCGGGTTCACAGTGTGCCCCCCCCGGCGTGGGAGCGACTCAGTCGGTCGGTGCACGTGTTCCTTTGAACAAACAAACGGCGTCCCGCTGTCCCCGTGTCCCGGCCCGCCACGCGTTGCCATAAACGCACGAAACGCGGATCAGATCCATTAGCGCAAAGATGCTCTGCATTCCCGGGAAACGAAACCTGTATCTTTTAATTATCTGGCCCTTTTTTATTCTTCCTGACATGTTGATGAGGAAGGCGTTGATGGCCTTATTCCGCCAAAAACTTTAACAGATGGTATTGGGAACAGCCGGAAGGAACGCGGACCAGTTCATGTAATTATAGACCACAAAGGAGTACGACTTGCAATAGGACGGGTACACGTGCTTAAAAACACCATGTACTACATGAGTAACGTTCACAAAAAGGTCAGAACGGTCTCTAGTCCGAGCGCAAGTCAACAAGCTTGCTCGGTAAGGTAGGTACTTCAGGGTTGCCAGATCCCACATGAGAAAAAAAGCAACGGAGTCCAAAAGCAGAGCGGATAAAAGCCCAAACAGGCAACCTGCTACAATGCGAGTGACCACTCGATCAGTTAGTTAAAAATAACTCCTATTTTAGAAGTTGAACAAAACCAGTTTGCATGAAAACTGGACAGAGCGAGAGAGCGAGAGCCGGGATCGGAGATCAAGCCCAAATAAGGAACTACACCCCCACGTAAACAAACCCCCAAAACCTGACTTCTTAAAAACAATAAGCCCGAAGTCGATTAGAACTTGCGAACCTGGCAACCCCCAAAACACCACGTTCATCCTAAAAAGACTTTTGTTCTTAACTTCCTCTTTAAAACAATTATTGATCTTAACTCTTAACTCCCGCCTTTGCACGTGGATCCTCAGCGTTGATTGCCGATTTTTATTTCCTCTCATGCCCGTTTGTAACGACACAACAGTTCGAAATAGTGTACGAGTGATGTGTGTGTGTGTGTGTGTGTGTGTGTGTGTGTATAAAAAAACAATTTAAAAAGGCATTTATCATCAGTTCCAAGACCTTTATTGCCCTGTAGGTTAAATGAATGGTCCAAATTGGTCCAAATTGGACCTCCGGGTCCTGAGCAAAGCCCATAAACCACAGTTGCCTTGATTTGCCCAGTATCCCCCCAACCCCCGAAAACCAAACGCGCCCAACAGGACCTTGAGGGTTCAGGGCACGTCCCGTTGGCCCTGGGAAAAGCTGCCCGGATCCGGCCAGGTGCTGAACTGCTCTCTGTCGAGCAGATCTCGGTGCGGATCACATCTCCCCCCCCGCCCCCCGCCCCACCCGCTCACCCCCCCAGCTTGCGCGCAGAGCTTTTTCAAAGCCAGCAACTTTTAAATGGCTCCTCTGTGCCTCCGGATCAGGGCGCTTACGGCCCGGAGGCCCCGCGAGAGCCATCCGCTCGAAACGAGCTAAATCTGGCCTGGGAGAAACGGCCACCTGTAGGTAGCAGCCGGAATGTAAATCACTATTTCTGAAGGATGTTTGCGTCCTCGTCCGTCCGTCCCGAGGAATGAATGAACGAGCGCGAGGAACCGGGGGTGGGGGAGATGAAAAACGGGCTCATATCAAACGTAATATGTTTTTAATGCCCCCCTTTTTGTGAACGAAAGGATTTCGGCTTTATCCGGCGGCCTTTACGTCTTCTGGAGGATGAACCCCATTACAGCAGGAACGTAAATCCTTTTACCGAGCCTGCGCTGAGATTACATTACACATCAGGTTTAGTCGCTTTATCCCAGCTTACGGACGGAGAATAAAAGAGGCCTGGCTAACCAGGATCACAGAAACCTAGCCGGTCAGGGCAGGATTACGCTTTTATTTAAAACCAAACTAAAACAATGTTTGGACCCTTAAGATCGTTGAACTCGATAGTATTAATAGTTTGAGCCGTGGGCAATCTGGCGGATTCTCTATCACTATACTTTCCCTACTAATAACTAAATAAATTTTTATTTTTCTTTCTTTCTTTTTTCCCCAGCATTACTGATCTTTCAGATGCTTTTGTTATTGTTTGTGTAGTCCTGTGCTAGCTGGCATTCGGAGTGCTTTTTGGGGTACTTCCCTTTAGAGTTAGTAGAGAACGTTCTTTCCACCAGATGCCTTTGCGCATTGGACGATAATTATTTATTTATTTAGCTTTAACTGCAGACCGATGGGCGATTATCACGGTTTTAGCCAGCTGGTGGAACGAATAAAAATAAACGAGGCGCTGAATTTGCCGGACGTAAATGGGCGTCTGTTGAATCTGTAAACGCGCTGTATGTGTAGTTTGGAGTAAAAGGTTGTTTTATTGCTTTAAACTGCAGCTTCACTTCAGATTGCAGCATTACGTTCTGTCTGAGAACGCACGAAGCTTCTGCAATAAAATTAAAGAAGAAATAACTCGCTAGTCCCGGTTTGTGAGCTGCGGGATCTAAAACGGTGTTTCTCTACCGTCAACCCACTGTGTCTCAGAACCGTTCCCGGCCAGAACCGACAAGGTCTCAGAACCGTTCCCGGCCAGAACCGACAAGGTCTCAGAACCGTTCCCGGCCAGAACCGACTGGGTCTTGGATCCACGGTCAACAAGAAACGACTGGGATATAAACCAGAACCCGACTGGGACACGTACCTGCACCCAACCAGAACCGACGGGGTCTCAGAACTGTTCCCGTCCAGAACTGATGTGTCTCAGAACCGTTGCCGGCCAGAACCGATGGGGTCTTCAGAACCTTTCCCGTCCAGAACCGACGGGGTCTCAGAACCATTGCCGTCCAGAACCGACGGGGTCTCAGAATCGTTTCCGTCCAGAACCGACTGGGATTCAAACCAGTACCCGACTGGGAAACGTACCTGCACCGGACCAGCACCCAACCAGAACCGTCAGGGTATTAGAACCGTTCCCATCCAGAACCGACGGGGTCTTGGACCAGCACCCAACCAAAACCGACCGGGTCTCAGAACTGTTCCCGTCCAGAACCGACTGGGATATAAACCAGAACCCGAATGGGACACGTACCTGTACCTGACCAGAACCCACTGGGTCTAGGACCAGCACTCAACCGGAACCGACATGGTCTCAGAACTGTTCCCGTCCAGAACCGATGTGTCTCAGAACCGTTGCCAGCAAGAACCGATTGGGTCTTGGAACCGTTGCCGTCCAGAACCGACGGGATCTCAAAACCGTTTCCGGCCAGAACCGACGGGGTCTCAGAACCGTTGCCGTTCAAAACCGACGGGGTCTCAGAACCATTCCCAGCCAAAACCGATTGGGTCTTAGAATCGTTTCCGTCCAGAACCGACTGGGTCTTGGACCCACAGTCAACCAGAATCGACTGGGATTCAAACCAGCACCCGACTGGGAAACGTACCTGCACCGGACCAGCACCCAACCAGAACCGACCGGGTCTCAGTCCGGGTATTTTAAAACGCTGACGTCATGAATCGATCTCCTGTGTCCTGTCCCCTCCCCAGGCTGTAGAAGAGCCGGTGCGCTTATTTCGATTGCCAAAGTTCTGCCACGAACATCTCAACGCAAGCAGCCTTGTTGTTTATTGAATTATATCTGCAAAGAAATGCCAAGAGGACGTCCAACCTTGAGCCAGGTTGTCAGAGACACCTCTGATGGCTTCATCACTGCGTCCCGAGTTCCTGATTTGCATTAGCGCATCGTTCTGGCTGCGTAATGAAGTGGAATTTAGTCAGATCTCGCGAAAGACCTGCTGCACGATTAGAATAGAACATGATTCCGCTGGTGAGCGATGATACAGTGTGTGATTGCTGAGGGGATTGGCATTATACAATGTTCTGCTCTCCTCCCCTCTCCTCTCTCCTCGTATGGTCATGGAATATTAGGACAATGGAACACAGCTCTCTCTGGGACATGGTGAGGAGTTTCCTACAAGTCTCCTGCTAGAGCTGCCCAGGCTCGTTCCATTTGATGGTGACCCAGGGGTGCTGCTGGAGGTATTTTAATCTTTCAGTTGAAACCCAAACAGACTGACGGCGTCTCAGACCCATTGCACACCCAGAACCGACGGGGTCTCGGACGAGAGAACAACCAGAACCAAATGGTACTCAGACTCAGAACCCACTGTGTCTCGGTATCGTGCCCGGCCAGAACAAACGGGCTCTAGGGACCGTGCCCGGCCAGAACCGACGGGTTCTCGGGACCGTGCCCATCCAGAACCGACGGGCTCTCGGGACCGTACCCGGCTTAAATCGGTGGGGACTTGGACACGAGCCCGATCAGAACCAACCGGCTCTTGGACCCATAGCCGACCTGAATCAACTGGGACTAGCACACTAGGATTCGTACCTGCACCTGACCAGAACTAACCGGGTCTCTAACCAGCACCCAACCCAAACCCGCCCAGGTCCCGTACCACCACCCATCAAGAAGGGATTAGGTCTCAGACCCACATCCCGACCGGACCGTGTCTCGAACCTGTGCCAGAGACCTGGACTCGCGCCCAGTCCGAACCGACCGCACCGACACATCACGCCTTCGCAGTTCCTGCATTTTCTGTTTCAAACACAGAATCAGAATTCAGAGATCAGACGCTTGCCGGCTTGTTAAAGGGAATCTGCACGTTCATGGTGAAGAAGTTTAATCCTCACATAATATTACTGTTTAAAGTCTGTAAATTAAAAACCTTACAAACCCGACCGGGGTAACGAATCTGGTCGTAAGAACGGCTCTCTCGCCGTCTGCGCGAGTGCCTTTCCATCATGCTCCCGTAGAGCACCACCTCTCTAACGCCCATCCGTCTTACTCGGCGTTGCCATGAGAACATGTCGATTCTGATCCTCACACTGAACCGTTACTGGCCCGTTGCCTGTTCCTTCTCCGTGGTCTGCGCCCATCCCCCCCCCCACACACACACCCCTCCCCCTCTTAGATCGAACCGAGCGCCGTTTCCCTCGTATTTTACAGTCCGGCGTCGATTCCTGAGCCGTGCAGGTACAGTCGCCCTGCCGCCTGGCCTTGATGTTTTGTTGCACCTTGAGAGAAGGCGATTAATCTTCCCGGGCTGCCTGTTGCCCTCGGTGGTTATCGCGCAGCTGTAATTGCTTGCTTTTCCACATGGCCGAGCAGCTGCTTGCACCTGCCGGTCTGCACGGGCCCGGGCGACGCAGCCGAGCCGGTATGGAAGCAATAAGACCGGTCAGCACGTCTTTGGTCTGAGGGGACGTCGGGGCAACTTAATTGCTTAATTAATTACTTTCCACATGCTTGTGTGTTCATATGCACTCCGCGGACAAAAGTATCGGGACACGCCTCTTAATCACGCCTGGCAGCCTGAGCCTGATGGACGTGTCCGGGTTTGGGGAGAGCCCGGGGAACGTCACCTGCCCGACTGCGAAGTATGGTGGTGGAGGGAGAATGGATAATGCTATGGGGATGCTCTGCTTCAGCGTAGCAAGACATTTCGGACAATCCGTACCCCTTTAAAGCTGTGGGAACAGTTCATGGAAAGGCCTTTCACAGCAAGGTCCAACGACCATAAACACATGGTTTGTTTTTGGGAGTTTGAGCCCTGACCTCAACCCTGTCTGGAATGAATTCGAGCTGGGATTGTGAGCCAGGTTCTCTCCTCCAGTATCGGATGCTCTTCCAGAGGAATCCTTACAGTCACAGTCCGAAACCGTGTGTAAAACCTTCCCGTTAAGAGGGGAGGCTATCCTTTTCACGCCTTTGTGTGCCAGTGTAGGATTAATCCAGGGGGTGTCCGAATACATCTGCCCACGTCGGGGTAAATCGTGAAATCCGTATGGCTTTTTCACTAACGCAGAAATCGAAATGGCGCGTGGGATTACTGGTTCTGATTTTGGATCAGTCTTCGATTAATTGCCCACAATTGTCACAAAGACTCCAGAAACTCGATCAGCGGTGCAAGATGTTACCCCTTAACGGTAGTTGTTCAAATTTAAAGTCCTTTGTAACAGTTCATGACCAAACGTCGTTATTGCTTTATCGACCGCCCGTCCGTATCGATTGAGCTTCTTTCTGCCGGCACCTCACCTTGCCTGAAACTAAGGCATGTCTCTAGAGATGGCCCGGCTCAGCTGGATGCGTTTCAAGTGGCTGATCTTCCAATTCCCAGACCTCCGCTTTTAACAGACAGGCTCCTCTATTCCGTCCCTAATCCTCGAACTCTGGTGCGGCTTCACAGACTTTCCATTTGACGGCCCTGATCCGAAACGGCGACTGTTTTGTGTTCTTTATTTGCAGCCGCGCTAAATCTCGGCCCACCCATCTGTCATACGAACGTCCCCGCGGTCGTGTCCTACTCGGCTTTGTGAGGCTTTGCGGTGCTCCGAGGTCCCTCACAACTGAAACGACCGGCCCCCAAACCAGCACCCAAGGCCCGACCTGTTTGTCTTTCATAACAGTTCAAAAGACTTCAGGTTCTGCCACCTTTCAGAGGTTCTGCTGCTGAAAGCGCCTCATTACAGCGATACGTTATCAGGCCAGACAGCGCTATCAGATCTGTGGAACCAGAGGAACGTTCCCATAGATAGATCAGAGCATTCTGTCACTTCCCGACCGCCCGAGTCTTGATTAAAGCCGACTGGGGATCTACACCGATGGGCTGAAGCTGAATAGCGGTGTGAAATGCCAATACGGTGAGCAGCACACACGGCCGGTTAGGCGTCGGACTACCAATCAAAAGCCTGCGATTTTAACCTTCTCTCTTTGCTGAGCTGCCCCTGCTGTCTCTATAAGGCACCCTATAATGTCCGCTGCTCTGGCTCCGTAACGCCAAAGAAATATTTAGCCTCAAACTCGTCGACGACACAATCCTTGTTCGATTTATTTTGTATGGAAAAACGGACAGGATGATCAAAATGCGGCCTTCGAGCGAGGTACAGCCGATTTCGGAAAACAGAAAGGAGAACGGAGAAGGTTTAAATGGGAAGAAAACAAGCTTAATGTGAAAAAAAAGATTCCCTTTCCTCTTGGATCCTCATAGAATACTCCCGATACTTTTGGCCCTAATGCAGGATCGTGTCCAAATACTTTTGGCCCTAATGCAGGATCGTGTCCCAATACTTTTGGCCTCGTGGTTTACTGTCCAATTACTTTTGGCACCATGAAGGATGGCGTTAATATACGTGTCCTGTTTTTCAAAACTTGAATTGCGTTTTTTCTTAATGCCGTATTATAAAAAAAAAAAAAATCTTGTCCTGTAAACACCAGAGGGCGCAATCATACGCCGTGCGCCCCTGCATGATTAAAATTGTGCTACAACAAAATCGTGGGCAGTTTGTGTTTCAAATTTTAGATAAGAGTTTTTATGAATGTTACTGCTTCAATGAAACAATGTGCAAAGTTACGCAAGTCAGACGTTACTTGTGTAAATCTTGTGCGTTATTCTTATTACCTGTCATTCGCAAGACTCACAAGAAAAATCACAACCAAGAACCAAAATACAGATAAATAAAGGTTTTGGATTCATATTTTGATGTTTATTTTGAGTTTTGCGATGCTTTGATCACTGAAGGCCTAAGAAAAAAAGAGGTTTGTCTGTCGTAAGTTTGCTCTTTTTCGAGCTCGACTTCTTGTGTTTCGTATCCGTTCAGAATCGGATTCCTTCCTGTGCTCACCTTGTTAGGGATCTATTTAAAAAAAAACAAACAAACAAAAAAACAAAACAGAACCCGTGGAGAAAATGGGAGCGCTAAGCTTCTCTTTCAGCTTCTCCCTCCTTTTCCTTTTGCCGTCTCTAAATGAGATTTTTAATTGCTTACTGAATAATCTCCCCAATTCCAGTAATTCGTCTCCCAGCGCAGGTTTGTGACGTCCCCTTTCCCTCTGGGTCGCCTTTTCTAAAGCAGCTATCGATCGCCTGGCTCTTATTTACTACCTTTAATAGGGATGGGATTGAAACGTGCAGCTCGTTTTGCAGGGTCGAGTCCAGACGACCCCGTCTGGCCCCGCATGGGAAATCCTTTCGGTTTCTCCTTCCTCTAATCAGACCGTCCTGGCTTCTTGCTTTGCCTGATCTCTTTATCTGTCAGAAACTCAAACATATCAATCTGACCTTTTAAAAAGGTATTCAGTTTATTAGCGCGTCTGTTAGTCGGTTTGTTTCAGGACAGGAGGGTTTCCACCATTCTGATTTTTAGCTTTTAATCACCTGTTCCAGTTAAATAAGTCATATTTGTTCAACTAGACCTGCACTGCCCGGAGGAACGACAAAAGCGTCGAAAACGTGGCAAACAGGTTCAGGATTGTGTCCCAATACTTTTGGCCTCATGTGGTTTAGCTGCTCCTGTTGGCTCTGTAAGGCACCCTTTAATGTCAGCTGCTCTGGCTCAGTAATGCTAAAGAAATATTCGGACGTGATTTAGTTTTTCGGAAAACAGAAAGGAGTAATGTGAAAGACAAAAGGTTTAAATGGGGAAGAAAACAAGCTTAACATAAAAATCATGTGGTTTAGTGTCCAAATACTTTTGGCCTCATATGGGCTTGTGTCTCGGTTCTTTTGTACGCTTTCTGGTTTGCACATAGTTTGAAATCAGATTTTAGACCAGTAATCTGATTTCTAAAGACTTAGCTTTGTTTGCCCTCTTTTTCCATTGTCTCTGGCAGTTTTTTTTCCCTTATGGGATCTGGCAACCCTGGAATTAAAAGGCGCGAATGAAAGGCAGAGACTCTGAAATGCAGTATATACTCGAGAAAATGGTGAATTTAAAATAGAAATCTGATTAGAATATATAAAAAAAAACTCATTGCAGAGTCCGATCTGTCCCTCTGAGGTCACGTAAATTATAAACAGTTGTTATTCATCATAAACAGTCCTTTTTCAACAATACACATTAGTAATTTCTCTACATTTCTGAATAAAATCTGCACTCTGATTGGAGATGTAGTAAGTTCCTGCTCCAGGAACCAATCAGTGAAGCCGTTTATGATTAATTAGAATATTATTTATTAACATAGAGCAGTCTGTAGTCCAAACGTGAGCCAATGAGCAGACGACCGGCAGGGTTACCTGTACACACCTACATAAGTCATGGTTGCCAGATCCCACAAGAGAAACAAGCCACCAGGTCTAAAGAAACGAGTCCAAATGATGTTCTTTATATTAAAATGTAATTCCTAAATGTGTAGCTATCTAAAGAAGTTTAGACTAAAGCAGGGAAAAAATTGCACCGATTTTAATTATTACGCTGTCGGGGTTACTAACATCTGATTATATTTACTTTGTTTGTTAATATAAATATATAACGAATCAGCGCAAATTAACGTTCGTTCACTTTAACAACCGACGAAATCATTCCTAATTATAATTGGAAGAAAATAATCTCTGGATTTTGGATCCGTAAACAGCCGGAGCTCTTTTGTATCACGGTTGCCAGGTTTGCTTATTCTAAGCCTCCTTACTTTCACCTACAAATATTGATAGTTGCAGGTTTTTGTTTTCTGGAAGGTATAAAATATTAATTATTACCGCTTTATTACCTCATCAAGTGTCACCTTGGAGTAGGTTGCCTGTTTGGGATTTTTCCCACTTCCTTTGGGTTTATTCCCTTGTTTTTCTCGATCTGGCAACCCTGATTCGTGTACATGGGCATATGTATAACAAGCCGCTTTTTACCTGAAATGGAAAATCATGGAAAATAATGGAATGTAACAGACTGATTATTTTTGTTTTATTTCTTTATTTCTCTGTTTTTCCGAGCAGGCTCTGTGTACAGTGAGCGACCCTTGTGTGTCGCAAAGATTTCTTACTCCGCTCTTTTACGCCACCACAAATAGAAACGCACTAAGGCTGGACTAAACCCATCTTTCCAGATCTAACCAAAAATGATCGAGTGAAGTTAAAAATGAGTGAACAAACCGGACAAAACACGGACACCACCAGCCTCAGACTGTGCGTCCAAACGACCTCGAATGTTGGGAATATTGGCGCAAAAAGAAGCTCAGCAAACCTTTGAGGGATCATTCTGCCCAAAAAAAGCCTTACGAAAAAGATAAAACAACAAGCAGCAATGTTGGGGTCCCTACCTCATGTTTTTGTATTTTGGAGAGCTTTTTGCTCCGCCTCTTTAGTTATTTCCCCATTTTTATTATACGTCGTACGGTTCCTTCATTCCCGCGTCCTTCGGTCCTAAAACCCACATCATAACAAGCAAGACATAAACGAATTACAACACGAAAGACAGGGTGCCAAAACAACGGCCGAATACTTTAGGACCAAAATATACAGTGTTAAAGAGTGGACTGATAATTGTTATCGATTAAAAAAAAACATGAGCTCCTCCTTCGGGATGCTTTTATCATATGGGCATCAGTGATGAGATTTGGGGGATTTTGTGTGCTCCGCCCTTTATTGGCCTTTAAAGTCTTGGTTTCACCCTTCTCATCGTGAAAATTGTTTAGTTTGAGGGGTTTCTACGGTTAATTTTCCTTCTGAAAGAGAAAACGCAGGATTAGTAATGAAACAGATTTCACCCAGCAACCACTTTTGGACCTTTTTGGTGTAGCGGTTTGATTTAGTTGCTTTTTTAACGTAACCAATGAAACTAAACGATGAATCTGCTCCGTGAAAAACATCCACATGTACAAAAAACAAGGGAGGTCTGTATATTTTGGTCCTAAAGTATTCAGACGTTGCTTTGGCACCTTGTCTTCCGCGTTGTCATTCGTTGACGTCTTGCTGTCTGTTGTTTATCTTTTCTTTTGGGAATGATCCCTGTAAGGTTTGCTTCCTTTTGCGCCAGTACTTCCATATTATATTATAATATGCTGATCACCTTCGAGGCCGTTTGGACGCGGATTCCGAGGCTGGTGGTGTCTGTCTTTTGTCCAGTTTGTTCACTCACTTGCTTTGCGACCTGCACTCGTAGTGTTGCTCTGGATTCCCTGCGCGTTGCTTTACAGTTCCCTTCCGGTTGCCAGCTCCTGCCCTTTTCCGCCTCCCCTCTCTTCTTCGCGGCTTACGGTGTGATTGTGTTTCTGCCTCTCGCACCTCTGTGCTGTACCTCCCCCCTCGTTCCTCTTCTCCTTCCCTGCTGGAAAAAGCACATGTAGGGAGGTGGGGTGAACTCCGAGAACCGTTGTGATTGGCCGAGCCGGCCCGATGCCGGGGGTGGCGGAGCGGGTCCTGTTCGTTGCACGGTTTGTCCCCTCCCTGCTCGTGCTGTGCTGTGCTGTGCTGTGTTGTGTTGTGTTGTGTGTTGCCGGAGCAAACGCAAAACCCCTCCTGTGCAAACGCTAAAATAGCAATAGGCGAGGGGGCGAGGGACGGTTCCACCTAGGAGCCTGCTTCCGCGGACGCCGTCCGCTCGGCGTTTCCAAGACGATGCCGCGAGCGTGCCGTCACAGAGCGAGAGAAAGAGAGAGACGCAGCTAAGGCGGGCAGGCTTCGTACGCGCGAGCGTGTGGGTTTTTACGCCGGATGTCGGACTGCCGCCGGTCCAGCGCCGCTCTGTGACTCTGGCTTCCTGCTGCTGCTGTGCATCCTTTATCCTGCCCGTTTCTGACACCATGATTTTTTGCAATCATTTAGGCGAATACAAGAAGGACGAACTGCTGGAAGCGGCGAGGTGAGTCCCATGCACCCTCCTCCCTTCTGTCCGTCTGTCTGTCTCCGTCCGTCCGTCCGTCTCCTTGCTTCCTTCTGTCTGACTGCATGCCTCTCTCAGGTATTATGGCATGCCTCGGGGAGGGTTGGGGTTGGGGTGGGTGCGGGGGCTCGGTCGCTGTTTGTGTGACCGTGGCGGCCTTTGGGAATGCAAAGCAGGCACATGGGTGCAGCAGGCTCTGCTTTTAGCCTCATGTGGGGCCAGCCGACGTGACACAAACACGTCTCGTTGTGCGCTCGAAGGCGGACTGCTGACAGATTCGCCACCACAACAATAGGGCCAGATTGCAAGTGAGAGTCTAGGAACGTTTACAGGGGGTCCAGATAAACGGGCACCGGGCGGTTAGCCTATTCTGTGTGCGTTCCCCCGAAATATCTGCAGAAAATCCGATCAACAGGCTTACGGGTACAGGACTTAATTCGTTCAAATTCAGATTTGTTCCAAGCTGGATTCGCCAGCTTCTTTTGGTTATAACAAACGTGAACACCTTAGCTTTATCTGTTGTAGTTTGACGAGCAAAAACTCTGAAATGTTCAAAAACGCGGTTCCTCGACGGTGAATAATAGCGTTAAACGAATCAGAGCCCCGGAGGAATTTCAGTCCTAGAAAGCCTAACCTGAAAAGGGTGATCTCCCTCCCCTCCCTCAGAACGGTCGTTGGTCAGTATCGGATAGGAGCACACGGGTAAGGGATTCGTTTATCCAACCTTTTATCAAGCTCTACAGTACAGAGTGACATACACAAATACCGCTTAAAACTTTACTGTACCAAAAACAAGCCACGCCCACAAGCTCCGCCCACTCAGGATGGACCATCACCATGTGCTCAGAGCAATCAGGTTTACAAAACTCTGTTGGACCAAAGACGAAAAAAGGAGCGTCCGGACTGTTATGAGGAGCAAGTCCAAAAGCAGGGCTCTATCATGGTACGGGGTCGGGCCCGGACCCTTGTTAAAGGTCACAGCATTAATGCAGAAAAGTATTTTAGAGCGACATAAACTGCCTCGAATTCGACATCTTTTCCAGGGACGTCCATGCGTTTTACAACAAGACTAAACCCAAGCAAAACCACATGCTGCACAGATTATAAATCCACGGCTGTGATAGAGGAGGGTACGGGTACTGGACTGGCCCGCCTGCAGTCCTGACCTGTCCCCACTAAAGATCATGGGGATGGGGGGGGGGGGGGGATTTAGGAAGGGAAAAGGCGACCCCTGACCCCGTAAGACGTGTCTGCAGGAAGAACGGAACAAAATAAAACCTGCTGGCTGGAGCTCAAATCCCGTCTTTCTGCTTCCTTTTACCCTCCTTCCTCTTGGTGTCCTCCTCACGGCGGTCCTAACGCCCCTCTCCACGGGTAACGACCCCGCTGTCCTGTCCATGAGCGTGGAAGCTTGTTTCTGGAAGCAAACGATTTCAGTAGCAGACCCAACAGAGGCTCTTTGTAGCCCGTCTTCACACCACGTCATGCCACATTGGATGCGCTTTTTCACGCCCGGCTCCTCGTCTCGCTTTAAATCCTAGCCTGGGGTGTAGCCTCCGGCGTGAGCGCGGAGCACGGATTTTATACGCTGGCATTGTAGGGCGGAAATGCCGTGCGATGCCGTTGCTTGCGCTCCATAAAGCCTATTGCGCAAGTAAAGACACAGACCCGGACTCGTCCGCTGATAATAAACGGCAACGTAACAAAAAAATCAACATAACTGGCAACCCAGGAAATCTGCTCCTGACTCCGGGTTTAGCCTGGCATACTAATTGGTGGCTTGTGTCACCTTAGTGCCACAGAGAGCGGGCGCATCCATTTTGTTTGCTTTGCCGAGCCGAAATTGGATTTCTGATCGCTGACCTTTTCCTTAGCAAGGTTTCGTGGGTAGAGAAAGACCGCACAGTCATCGGCACAGGGGTCACGGTCCAGTCCACCGCCCAGATACAGGGGGCACCTTCGTTAAACACCCCTGTCTCTGCCCGGACCATCAGCCACCTCCTGCTGAGGACTGATTTAAAAGTTTATGTCGTTTTAAAATCCTATCGTGTTACTCATTTTATTACTAACTTAAATATTATTGTTGATTCAAATTATTACTTACTTAATGTTACTATGACTTTAATATCCTTTTAAGTATTTACCTAATGAACATCCGGGCCACCCACGGAGGTCGGGTCCCATTTTTGAGCCTCGGTTCCTCCCAAGGTTTCTTCCTCCTACGTTTGGGGATTTTCCTTGCCACTGTCGCCCTAGGCTTGCTCAGTTTGGGGTTGGTCTTTTAAGATCATATAAGATTGTAAAGCTGCTCTGTGACGATGCTCTGTTATAAAAAGCCCTATAGAAATACATTTGACTCGACCTGGCTTGACCAATGCCCCCCCCCCCGCCCCCACTCCCAGCAGTGCCACGAGGGACACTAACAGCTCAGAGACATCGTGTGTCGAAATGCTCGCCCACGCCCAGCAAGGGATTAACAGGATCAGCCAGTCTCCAGCAGATTGGAACATTTCCAGGCCTGGTTGCCAGATTTGTCGCAAATCGGGCGTTGGTGGGGCCAGCTAAGACGCCGGCTGCGGAGGACCTACGGTAACACTTGACGGTCCAAAAACACGACCAGTTCCTGTCCGGAGTGTGCGTATGGGTGTAGCGTTGCACTCGAGCTCACCCCTTAATTGTCTGGCCGTTCTGTTTAATTTGATTTCTGGTGGATTTCTGATGGATCTGGAACGGCTGCGGTGGGCCGGCTTGGGTTTGACGCCGAATTGTAATCAGTACAGATTAATCCTCAGGGTTCCAGACCAGAACAGCCAAATATCAGCGGGCGAAAAAGTTTGGTTCCGGGACCGACGCGCAGCGGCTGGTAGCCACAGGACGGGGCGTGCCCTGGAGCAAAGCCACGCACATATGTCAGGATGGTGGGGGTCCGAATTCCGCCACGACGACCAGCTTTCCGTGCCCTTCTTTACACACGGTTGTGGCATTGTGCCAGGGGGTCAGAATTTTAGTCTGTGTTTGAACGAAAACGGTCCTAAACTAAAGCCAGTGAAAGGTGAAAATGCACAATTCTTTAAAAATCAGATCAGATCTGACACCCCCACCCCCCACCCCCACCCAACCCCCCCGATTACTTTAAAGGCGAGTCCGATGTTTACTTACGAAAAAACAAAAAACCCCGCAAAGATTTCAAACACCGTTCGAAAGAAACCACATATAGTAAAGAGGAGGCTCTAGTGTCTGCATTCAAATAAATTGGACCAATCAGAGCTCGGTTGCCGGGCAGAACAGATCTTAAGAGTCTAACAAGGGGCTGATTTCTAAAAAAAAAAAAAACATGGATATTAAATATAATCTGTGTTAGAAAGCTGAAAGGTTGGAGGTAACGATAACGATAAAGCTCCCGGTGACTGGATGGACGTCATAATGTTTAATCTGAGAACGTTCTGGTCTGTTCATGATCCCTAAAACCCAAACTGGAGCTTCCTGCACTCGTCTTAGCTCGTGTTTTTTGTTTTTAATTTGCCGATGTGAAATCAAATGAAGGGAAGAGAAATGAAAGAGACGGGGGATTTTTTTTTTTTTGCATTTTATTATTTATTAATATTTTCTGTGGTGGATCTAGTGGAGCGTTCCTCACCTGCAGCTCTCAGCTTTGTTAGCTTGCTCTATTCGAACCCCTGTCCCGTATTTGAAGCCCCGCCCTGCTTTCCTTGCCCCGTCGCCCCGTCGCCCCGTCGCTCTCACACGCGGTCCGTTTCGAGTTTCTCTCATGCCGTGTCTGTCCTGCTGCAGGAGCGGAAATGAGGAGAAGCTCATGGCCCTTCTCACCCCACTCAACGTCAACTGCCATGCCAGCGACGGACGCAAGGTAAGAGCCGTTCCATTTTATCTGTTCGTTTCTGTTTTATGACGCCTATTGACCCCCTGATTAACCAAGCGAAGTCGGAACCATAAAGGAATGGGCTGGGTATGAGGTCATCGTTTATCAGACGGTGCGTATTGTATCGTATCGTGATATAATCGTATCATAACGTATCGTGATATAATCGTATCGTGATATAATCGTATCGCAATGTACCTTGATACAATCGTATCGTAACGTATCGTGATATAATCGTATCGTGATATAATCGTATCATAAAGTATCGTGATATAATTGTATCGTGATATAATCGTATCGTGATATAATCGTATCATAAAGTATCGTGATATAATCGTATCGCAATGTACCTTGATACAATCGTATCGGGATATAATCGTATCGTAACGTATCGTGATATAATCGTATCGTGATATAATCGTATCATAAAGTATCGTGATATAATTGTATC
>JAUZST010074963.1:0-21291 GCA_034779995.1 Parotocinclus haroldoi | reverse complement strand
GTTTCACTGTAGGCTTAAATTCGTCACACTTTACCTTTACAAACGTCGCCAATGGTCTATTTACCAGATGTAAATGTCTTTGCAACTTCACTCTGTAAATGGCATTACTGTTTCATTTACAAGGCATGTATAACAAATAGTGGTTGCTGTTTTAGCCTATGTTAACTGTCATTAGCTAATGCTGCTAATGCTAAATTGGACCACAATTCACAAACATTGTTAGTCAGGTTAAAATACAAAGGACTGTTTTTGTTAAGAGAGTTCCATAATGGTCCAAGTTGGTTTATGCCAGTCTGTTACTGGTTTAGCTGGTAAACTTGTATTGTCTTGCTGGTAAAAGTGGCTGAGCGTCCCAAACACAACGTACGGTAGCGTTTGCTGTTTTTCAGCCGGGCTGATATTAAAAATAGCTTAGATTTGTATTGTTTTTTTAACCTGAATGTTTTAATTATAGAGAATAGGATCTTATAATCTAGAAATTAATTAAAAAATTTTTCACTTATAGAAGATCATCATACCTTTAAAACAATCAACTTTTGTCACATTAAACTGTAAAAAGGAGAGGAATTGAATTAACTTTTTTTCCAGAGCTATTCACGGGTCATTGATGTATTCCCAGAGCAAAGTGAAAACAGGGTTTTTTTTAATGCTAAGGTCTTAAGAATTACAATAGGAAATATGTCTTTTATATATGTAAATATAAAATTCATGTCTGAATTCCAGAAAACTAATACTAGCTAACGCTTTTGACACCTGCTGACAGAAAAGAGAATTTTCCTGTATTGTTTTATCATCTAGGCCACCCAAGGAGGATGGGTCGCTTTTCGATTCTTGGTATTCCCAAGGTTTCTCTCTTCCAACATTAAGGGAGTTTTTCCTTACCACTTCCACCCTAGGCTTGCTCAATTTGGGATTGACCTTATAGGATAATATAATGTTGTACAGCTGCTTTGAGACCTGTACTGTGTGACTATGGTAATGTCGAGTCAATGTCCGAAAGAATGTAATGAAGATGTTAAATGGTGCGTACGTGCATGAAAATGTATTTAGTAAAACACCTGGATGGGAAAAGTGATCAACATTTTAGATTAACCATAATAAACTTGCTCATTTACAAGCAATCACCTTCCAGACTAGACATCAAACTAATTTGCTCGCTATAAAATGTAGTAGTTTGATTATTTCAGTACAAACTGGCAGTGCATGGTAATGCAAATAATTCACTATGAGTGGAAAGGCGCCCTGGAATAAATTTGTAGACAAGCACAAGCTAGGAGAAACATAAAATAAAACAAAAAACACAAAAAGACTGCAGAAAACATAACTCGTAATACCACTCAGAGTATTATTAAGAAGTGGAAAGAGTATGGCACAACCAACAGCCAGGAGGATATTGATCAGGGAAACTAAAAAGTGTGAAAGCCACCTATGGCTTTGGCTGAGTTTGGTCAATATGCACATGGGCCAACATTCTGACAAGCTTCTACAATGCAAAGAAACTTCTTCTGAAAAGCCATCACACCGAGTATCACTTGTGCTTCCGATGCCATGTGGCAAAAGGTTTTATGAGCAGACAAGCAAACAAGACCAGATTTTTGTACTGAAAACTGTCCTTATGTCTGGTACGCTCAGATTATTGAGAACAACCTGTGGCCCTTTGGTAGGAAGCTGAACAACAAGCAACAGGTGAATATGTTTGAGTGGCCAAGTTAGAGCTTTTAACGATGGACTAAACTTTACCAAATCTGCATGGGCGAATATGCAAACACTCCCGAGTGTAGGAGTGCAACGCTGGTAGAGACATATTGAAACAGTATTTAATCAGGGTACTGATCACTTTTTCGGTTATTGTGCCATTTCATTTTGTAGTATATTTCAGGATTTCCTTTTGCATATTTAGTTGCACATTTTCCTACACTTCCGTGTGACTCGAATGCAGAACAAGACCAAATAAGTGGATTGAATCTGACCAGAACAATATGGCTTTGGCTCTGGAGCATGTAGCTTTAAAATGCTTCTTAGCTCTTTGTTTAAGAGGTAAGACAAACACTGTGATGCAGTTGTGGTACCAACTGACAGCCTCTCTCGAGGGAGTGTCGATTCACAATGGCATCCCTTGTCTTACCCACATTCAGATGCTATAAACACACCCATTATGTTCTCTTTTCACCCTAACACTCATCAATGGCCTTTACACATTATAATGTGTAGCCTCGTTTTCCCAAGCTCGCAATATTGTGTGCTTTCCTCACCACCACTTTACCTGCACTGTAATTCTACACACAATGTGAAATGGTAGATAAGAGACAGTATTGGCAAGTGCAGAAGTAAGAATTAGGCATAATCACACAAAAGTTTACTATGATTTTTCAGTACTGGACATATGTAAGACATTCTCAGGAATCATGCAAGGACAAGCTTATCAGCTTATATCTAGAAACAGATTTGAGTTCATGCCATCGCCAAAATTTGTTTAAAGCCCTACCTCTCTTCCTAATACTTTCACTTTTCGTTCAGTTTCTTAGTGATCACGCTCAGAAATGTCTCCGATTGTTCTTGAATTTTGTAAATTCCATACTAATTAGATTGCTCAAACTGATGTGCTGTAGGAGCCAATTAAATAAGATGTATAAATAAACAAACCTTTTTAACTGATCTACTTTTCTTTTGACAATTTACAAACAATCAGGTCATTAGAACAACAGTTTGCTCAGGAAGAGAAGACTTTTTTTTTTAGCAACATAGACTTTGCCTGTCTGTGTTTCATGTTATGTATTACATGACAGGGGGGGTAGCACAGTGGCCTTACAGCAAGAAGGTCCCGGGTTCAATACCAGGGTGGAGTGGCCTGGGTCCTTTCTGTGTGGAGTCTGCAGGTCCTCCCTCCCCTCCCTGGGTCCTCTGTGTGGGTTTATCCATCTTGTTTCCATCTGGGTACTCCAGTTTCCTCCCACAGTACAAAGGCATGTGTGTTAGTTTAATTTATTACTCTAATTTGGCATTAACTGTGTGTGTTTTATATATATGACTGGTTTTGAGATGCTCTTGTGTATGGATATAACCTTGTGTGTGTCGCTGATAGCGGCATTAAAGAAGCCAAACAAACAAACAAATATTAAATGACAGGAAAAACAAAGCTCTCTCCTTAAAGACAAAATAATGTAGAAATGTACAGTGCTTTTACATTATTTTAACTGTTATTATTTACCTAATTCTACTATTAATACAAACGTAACTGTTTCAGTTAACATCTCGCCCACACAAGTAAGATGGGTCGCTTTTTGATTCTTGGTCTTCCCAAGGTTGCTTTCTTACAACATTTACAACAATTCAACTTATGAAAGATTTACAATGTATCCCCATCATAAAGCAGGGATTTCCTGTGTAACACATTGTCGACAATTGGGCAAAAAACATTTAACATTTTTGATTTGTCACTCCACTTTGATTTGTAATCATTTTATTAAACTTCATTACAGTATTTTTTAACTTTAGCATACGTTTTGGCTGCTACATTTTCATAACGTTTCTGAGAAAGCCTGCGGTAGCCTAGCAGTAAAGGGTTCAAATCCCACCTCTGCCAAGCTGCCATGGGTGGGTCCTCAAGCAAGGTCCTTAACCCACCATTGTTCAAATTATCAGTTACAACTGTATCAGTTGTTGGTCACTGTGGATAAGGGCGTGTGCTACATGCTAAATTCCGTAAATGTAACAGCAGCTGGCAGATTCTGTTATTGCTGAAGTGTAAATACTGTACAAATAATCGTGTATGATGAGAAATAACTATACATGACCACGAAATTATTACATCACCAGCAGTAATATATCTACGCTAATACTTTTTTAATGACATAAAACCAATCAGTATTATTTGATGTGTTATTTAAGCCTCGGCTATCGAACAGCTCTGGTCGGGTTCGTGTTGCTTCCTCTAGTTAGTGTTTGTATGTCTTATATGTTTCACTGAATTAAAGAGTTATTGTTGGTATTGATTGACATCTTACTTGAGATTAAAAAATTGTTTAATAGAAGAGTTGGAGGATTCTGTACAAGCAAATGGAGAGACAGCATCTGCTCCAGCTGATTCAAATGAGCCGAATGGTAGGCACCACCGACTGCTGATTACTACCATTCACGACCAACGCTTTTTGCTTCTTCTTTTTTTTGCTGAAATCCAACGCCTTCGCCTCTAACAAATACTGCCTTTTGTTTTGGGTTGCTATTTAGCAGTTTGGTGCGTTCGAGTATTCAAGCTAGAAGCTGTGCTTTTCTTTTTTGCAATCATTTTTGTAGCCACTTGAAGGTAAATGTTCTCGCAATCCAGAGCACTGCAATGCTGACGCACTTTACCAATAAGAATATGATATAATTCATGGTACAGTGATGTGGGTTTGCTTGCTTTACCTTATGATCATGGCAAATCATCAGGAACTGTCCCACAGTATGCACTGAACTGTTTATGTTAAAGCTTGGTCCTAATACAGCCAACTTTCATTTGCACCCTACAGCTACATTGACTTATTTTTGCTGGAACTGTTTCTAGAGTGTTTACATATGATGATGCTCAGATACATTTGTTTTCCCTCTACCTCTTCACCTCTGAACATGCAGGAGGACCCACAGCAGGTACTGTTAGCATTTTTGTCTTTTTTGCTATCAAGTAATCATGTAATTGCATCGGGCTTGTTATTGTTTACTAGTATGTCTGACCTTCTGTATCCATTGGTTCTATATCCATATTGAGACAGATCGAAATTGAAAAAAATGAAAGACTGAAAGTCTCAAATAGCAACATTTGAATTTAATGGGCCATTTCAAAGTACCCTTGAGGATATTCTTGGATTGAATTGTGCAAATAATGTGGTATTTTATATAAGGGATGGATTTTGGTATACTGAGGGATGACAGTACATTACATTCTGTATGTCACAACAGTCACAACTGTTCATTGACTAACATTCAGTGCGTGCAGAAAATCATTAAACGCTTTTGAAACAGCCGTTTTCTTTTGTGTATTAGCCTGAATAAAAAAAAAAATCAAAACATGAACATCTATTCACATCTTGCCCTACAACAGTTAGGCTACAAGCAAAAATCTGATAAAAAATACATGAAGAGAGTTATTATAGAGATACCATTCGCTTGTGCAGCCATTAATCTGCGTGGATTATACCCTCTGCCAAAAAAACACGTCACCAAGAAGGGCTACAAGATGAGATACGGTGGGGATTGGAGGCAAACAGGTTATTGAGGCAGTATGCTGCTTTACAGCAAAGGCAGGATGAAAGCAGTCAATCCCAACCCAATCATTGACGGATCTCAATCACAACCTGAATCTGTTATTGAAGGCGATATGCTTCCAGCTCATAGCAGTCCATCGTTCTCTTTAAAGGCGACAATGGCTGGCTATTAATGGTAGGACACTTAATGGGTGTTGCAACATCACATTTCCTTCTGATAAGTGCCTATAAAGGGTTCGAGCTAAAAAAAAAAAGAGTGTGTAGTGAAGTTGCTCTTGTTTGTCGGTGGATAAAACAATCCTTGTTAATGGTGGTCTCTCTGGGCCATCCAGAGCATGCTCATCACATGTGCATGTGCACACTGAACCACTGCTTCCAACCCCTTCTAAGAGCTGGATTAGAACTCCCTAGATGGTGGCCAATTAATGGACTATCTTGATTCTAACAGTCCAATTATACGCCCCCTCTCTATGTCTGGGGCTGTGGTAGCCTAGCGGTTAAGGTGCTGGACTCTGGACCAGAATCCCTCCTCTGCCAAGGCTGTCACAGTTGGGTCATTGAGCAAGGCCCTTAACGCACCATTGTTTGAATTGTAAGACTGTATGAGTTGTAAGTCGCTCTGGATAAGGGCGTCTGCTAAATGCCGTAAGTGTAATACATTTCTATCTTGGTGCATTTTCTTTGACAGTGAGTATATTTCTACCAGCTTTTCATATCTATATTGGAAAATAGGCCATTCTTGAATGCAAAAGAAGTCACGTTGGCTGTATTTATTTCTATAGCATTTTTACAATGGAGCATTGTCTCAGTGTAGACTTACAGTTACCTAGACCCAAAGGCCTGAGCAGTAATGGAAAGGAAAAAGTCCCTAAATTCAATTGGGATAAAACCTTCAGAAGCCTAGATGTCATATGTAAGAATTTATAGAGACACTTACTTAATTCATAAGTGTATAGCAATAGTTTAAATAAATAAAAGCTAAATAAAAAAGCTGAACATACAAACACAGTGCTTGGATTTCAATCCAAAACAGTTTGTGGTCTCATCTAACCTTAAAACCTTTTGTCATATGACATCAGATGCACAAATGAGACTCATTTTGGCAGGTTTCTAAGCACTTATTTCTTGTCACACTGCCATTCAGGACACTTTTTTTGCAAAGCTTGTAAGATTGCTGTCACGTACACAGACCAACCAGTCCCAGCCATGAATTAAAGTTGCCACTGGCCTCATGGAGGAACAGCCCAGCGTAAATTCCATACACCTTCCACTTGTTAATAATGCAGTGGGCGAGTTCAAGTCACTGCATACATGTTCAACTCTGTGCCTTCATATAACTTTATCCCATAACCTGTTTGAAAGCACCTTTCCAACAAATACAATGTAAATTACATACAGTGCCATGCATCACAAGAAGTGGAATTCTCAAGGAACTTTAGTTTTATTCAAAAATAGCGGTTGGTCTGTAAAGTATATATATATATATATATGTACTTTACAGATCAACCGCTATTTTTGAATAACATATATATAATATATAAATATATATGAGCTAGTTTACATTGGCAAGTGTATGATGATCATTTCTAAAGAGGATGACCATTTATCCAATCTAGTGTTTTCCTCATTAGTTTAGACCTGTCCAGACGTACAGTACTCTGCTAAAGCCTTAGGCCAACATTAGATTAGATATAGCCTGGTTGTAGCAATAGTATAATGACCATATATAACTATTTCACGTTCAGTTTTATTAAATTACCACCAGAAAATACACAAGACTTGCATGCAGTATTAAGCAATTAAAAAGAAAAAAAACAGCTTCATTAGGCTACAGTCGCAAGTATTTAGTGTGACCTCCTCGTACCTTTGAACAATAGCAGCATCTTGTAGCAGCCAAGAGACTTGGAGACCAGGGTGAAAAGGCTAAGATATGTTACAACTCACAAGGATTGGAATGGAGTTCAGTGGGAAACAGTATTATGGAGTGACAAATGAACATATGAAAATTCAGGGTCAATTGCTGACATTGTGTTATATATGGTCATGATGCCATTGCTAAAACAAGAAATCTAATGGTGGCTGAAGACTTTTTGTACAGTACTGTACTTCTCTGGGATTTTACAGACAGATTCCAGTTGAAACCAGTTAGTCTGGTGTGTGATCTGGAAGGTGACAGGTTGAACATGCGAGATTTTCTAATATATATATATATATATATTATATATATATTATGTTGAGGGTTGTGATGTGTAACACAGCTGGCCACAGCTTTTAATATTCATTGTATAATGTGAGAAAACATAAAGATCTTGCCAGAGCATGATGATTTTCTGTAAGCACTGTAGGTCCATTTCCATAAAACTATTGTTGAGAATGAAGACATAACAAATTGTCCTCCATTTTCACCCCACTACTTGTTTCAGTGTTCATATTCATAAGGTTTTCAAGGCCAGCAAACATTTTTGTAATGTTCATATTATTCCATTAAACCCTGGCAGGTAGTTACTTAGCAAACCGTACTTAGATATCAGGTAAATCCAATTTACTGGACTCAACTGAAAGCAAGTGGGGCTATATTTCCAGATGTAGCAGCAAGCTTCACTTCAGGGGCGTTTGATGAAGACTGGCATAGGTCAGAAGGTCAGAGCTTTATAGTGGATAGCATTCCTGAAGAGGAAGATGAAGAACACATTCTGATGAGCAGCTTGGCTGCTCCATCTAAGCAAACCCATCACCGGCCAGTCAGTCCTGATCGCACCCGGAGCCTGTCTTTGGAAAGTGACCTCCCTGTTTCCTTCTTAATCCGGAGCTCAGCCCTGGAGGATCTTACAGCTGTTGAAGACAAGGTTGAAGAACGTGAAGAGGTCACTGATTCCAATGAATTTCCCCAGCGAGGAATTTGCAGCGACTTGACTGAAGATCATCTGCAAACCTTGACTGGTCAAACTGAAATGACAACGTTTGAAGATGGTCCTTTGCCCAGCATCTTACATTACTCCCAGGGCTCTTTCCCACTGGACCCTATCTGTGAATATGATCAGGACAGTAACATACCAATGGAGGACTTTGCTAATGCTTTGCCACCACAATCACACGTTCAAAATCCGACGCAAGATTTGGCAAAATACTCTTTTGAGGAACTACAAGAAGGTGTGGGTAATGATTTGGTCGAGGATTGGTGCACTTCGAGTGTCCATGACCCTGGAAACCTTGAGAAGAAAGGAAATGAGACCCATTCTTTGGAAAATACATCAACGTCTCCAGTCACTCCAGCTAGAAAGTCTCGTGTGCCCGTGTGTCAGTTTAAAGGTCTGTGATGTCTTGTTCACCCAAATCTTAGCCAATTTATTCTTGTTTTATTCCTCCTCTGCCTAATCCTTTTCGAAGCAACTATAGTTTGCCGTGAGAATGTCCAATAAAATAAATGCAGCATGGAAGGAAATTTCTAAGCTTTCTTTTCTTTGGTTGTACTTCTACCACCCTGGTCAGCCTGTTTTACTGGGTTTAGCTAAAAGTTTGCAGCCTGCTTTTCGCTGATTGATTAAAATTGTGTTTGCTGGCCACGTTTCCACAAGTCCCATTTAGCATGTTGCATGATTTGTATGTGTTCTTGTGATCATCTGTATAAACATGTCATTACAAAGACAGGTACTAAGACCTCAGTTCTCGTTGTTCATTAGTTCCAGAACACTTGTTAAGAATGTAAAATGACAAGTACCAAGCAAATGTTTCCCATAAAGAATCATTTTAATTGATTCGAACTGAAATCCACCCTGTATAAGGGGTTACATTCAAATCCACCATAAATTAAATTTGTTAGTGAATGGTACTGGAACTGAGGAGTTGAACAAGTGTGTGGTAGAGTACCGTATGAACGTCCTTGGATTTCAAACGGGACCTTATAACAGCTCCTGTAGGTGTAGTGTGTAGGTGTCCAAATACTTTTGTCCATATAGCATACAAGTCAAACCTCAGGGAAAAGCTCTCCCATGCCAAGTTTCTTACTAAAGCTTTTTAATTCGCACCATTGAAGCATATTGTTTAGAGTTTAGTGAAGCATAGTGTCCCATTTTTGGCTCTGAACCATTTGTTTGGTCCAGAAGTGTACATTATCATTCAGGTATAACAAGGAACAGCCTGAGGGTACAAGTAGTAAAGCCTTATAGTTGTTGTTTTGATTCTGTCCATTCTTTTTGGCAGCTCAAGCCAAGACTGACAATGACACGGAAAAGCGAGTAAGTAATGCATTTGTGTTATTCTTTAACTTGTTCTGTTTGATCAGTACGTTCTACTATTCTTACATTTTACACTTTTTACACACTCACTCCCATCATATTTAATCAAATATCCTTTCATGACATCCAAAGACTTCCAAGGCATCTCCTGCCAAAACCAGACCACCTTCCCTAAAATGCCCCTGCAAAATTGTGAAAAAATCCCCAGCTTTCTGCTCCTCTAGCTCCTCCTCAGCACTGCCAGGTGTTTTACAAACTGGGCCAAGGGTGAGTATAGTTGCTGTGCAAGCCTGCCCGCTTGAAAATGGATTTTGCTGCTTAAAATGCTTTAATCCGCCTTCGCAGATCTGTAACGGTATGCTCATCTTTGGGTCTGTCTAACAATAGCTTGGTCCCTGTCCACCTCTTTCCATTTAATGACACATTTCCGTCTAATCTGCATAGTGGTTAGTGATGCATGAAGATGTGATTTACATGTTTAAAGTCACTTTGACTTTATAAGCTTACTTTGACTTGAGTTACTTAAAATCTTATTTTAAAATAAGATTTTGGTACAGTATGTAGTTGCCAAATAATTCAGCTGAAAATGCAAAAACGAAATACTATTGTATACTTCACAATACTAATCCTCTTGATTTTCTTTTTCACCCATCAGGCTCCAGGTAGTGCCAGACCTTATGCAGCTGGCACCAAGATCCCTGCTATGACCCCTCCTCAGTCAGGTGAGTCATTCTTAATCGCAAGCCTTCTATCAGAAGCCAAGCTGAATGAATCGCTTTACTCTCAATCTATTTGTCGAAAACATGTTGATTTAGTGGCTTAGCTCTCTTTTTCTTTTCGTTGTTTGGATACAGTGAAAGTGGATCCCAAAAAGCCTGTGAAAAATGATAAAGGTAAGAGACGCATGTCTTTCTGACATACACATGAGGAAAAACGACTTAATCTTATTTAATGCATCGCGATATCATCTGAATACTCATCCCTTCTTCCTCCTAGATTCCCCTAAAACCCCCGAGGCAAGTGGACAGAGCAGTCCTGGCACCCCCAAGTCACCCTCAAGCAAGTCTCTGGGAGGCAAAACCCCAGCAGCTAAGGAGGTGAAGAAGATTGCAGTGATACGCTCCACTCCCAAATCTCCTGGCTCTTTGAACCGCTCTCCTGCTGCACTGGCTGCTGCTGCTCCCATGCCTGACCTGAAGAATGTTCGCTCCAAAATCGGCTCCACCGACAACATGAAGCACCAGCCTGGAGGAGGCCGGGTAATTCCGTTACATTTGCCTCGCATTCTGATCACATTTACATAGCGTTAAGGATGTTGATAGGAAATATTCCACCATCATTGAGGTTGCGGGAAGATCTACTTCTCAAATATGGACGTCTTCACTCTTTAGATTCAAATAGGATTTCAAACTGACAAAGAATATAGTCCAAATTTCAAGAGTGCAAACATGAGACTTTTTTTGATACACAAGTTCTCATCTCTCTTTATTTTACCAATATTCTACCTTTTCGCAGGTTCAAATTTTTGATCAGAAGCTGGACTTTACTAATGTTCAGCCTAAGTGTGGCTCCAAAGACAATGTGAAACATGTACCTGGAGGTGGCAAAGTGAGTAACTATGGGATGAACCTTCAGGTTTTGGTTCTCCCTCCAGTTATAATCACCAAAGGCTCCAAGTTACACTTCTATTCTAATATTGGATAGGACTATGTCTTATATTATCCTCATGCGATTCCACAGACTCTCTCTACATCATGGATTATCTATGGCCGCTTATTTGTATTTTAAGCCTGCAATTCCGCTTCTCCTCTGGTCTACAGGTCCAGATTCTGGATAAAAAGGTGGACTTCAGCAATGTTCAGGCTCGATGTGGCTCTAAAGACAACCTAAAGCATGTTCCTGGAGGAGGAAAGGTATACATGAACCAAAATATTGTCTTTCTGTATTTATAACGTACCAATTTATTAAATTTCTGAGATACAAATGTACATTAAAAATCCTGCACGTCCGATTTCATTGTTGTTTTTGTTACATCAGTGTTAAGTAATTAAAGAGTTAGTCATGCACAACAGAGGCTGGATTGGAAAGAAACCAGTTCTTCAACTAAAATGTTGTGCTTTTCCACATTTACTTCACACAGGTCGAAATTCTTGATCAGAAGCTGGACTATAGTAATGTTCAGTCTAAATGTGGCTCAAAAGACAATATGAAGCACGTACCTGGAGGTGGCAACGTGAGTAACTATGAAATGAATAATCAGTTTGAGTTTATCACTGAAACTCAACCTAACCTTCTTTCTAGTTACTAATCACTGCTCACCAGTAGTATATAAATCAAAACGATAACTTACTGTTTTTATGGCTGCAAATTTATCTTCCAGACCTGATCTCACATAATTATAATAATTTGGCTTCTTTAACTTCGCCTTTGGCAAGAGCAAGAATAAACCCAATGCATGGACGACATGCAGACTCAACACAGAAAGGACCCAGGCTGCACCACCCTGGGATTGAACCCAGAACCTTTGTGTTGTGAGGTAGCACTGCTACCCACCAAGCTATCCAAATGTGCATCTAACGCAACACCAAAACGGCTTGGGGGTGAGCTGAATAGGAGAGTCCACAAGGGACAACCTGGGAAACTGAAGGATCTGGAGAGATACTGTATTGAGGAGTGTCACAGATTCCTTGTTCTGAGTTCTCTGGTCTTTCTAGTTTTACAATAAATGCTGGCACGCAGATAATTGTGAAGTGGTTTTGCTAGATACAAGCTTGTTACCTACAAATCTTAAAAAAGTTAATGTAAATTGAATGTACTTCAGCTAAAGGTTAGGCTTTCTAACATTTGTATTACACTAAACAATAATTCTTTTCTCAAATTATTGACCAAACTTTATCTTTTTTCTTTTCCTGGATTATTACCCATTGTGGAACTATTGTGGGATAATTAAAAGACGATACTTTAAGTGTAGTATAAGGGGACGAAGACTGGGAAGTTCTTTGTACTTCCAATGAAAAGAAATCTGGCATGATCAGAAGTTGCCGTGACCTTGTGAACAAATCAGAATTTGTTAGTATTGAAGGGTTTTGTGTGTTATGCTATTTTTCTCCTTTCCCCTTTGTTGAACTAGTCTCTGGTGTTCTTGCCATTCCTCACGGCACTGTCGCATGTATGAAAATAACACCGTTTCCCAAACTATTCTTTCTTTCAGGTTCAGATTCTCGACCAGAAGCTGGATTTGACTAATGTGCAGGCAAGGTGTGGTTCCAAAGACAATATCAAACACACACCCGGAGGTGGAAAAGTGAGTAAACAATGGAGGAGTTGTGTACTCCTCCAACCTTGAAATATATATTTTTGTAATATAGCAATTTCCATTACATAAATCAGTTTACTCATATAGTGCATATGATATTTACATTAAACTGCAAATCAGTCTATTTAATGAAAACCTTTAAATCATTTTATTTCCTCCAGCCTCTGCTGGTGGGGAGCGAAACTAACTTGTTCCAATCAATCATCAAAATGTCCAGTCAATACAATTTTACTGCTCAAAAAAATTAGCGGATATTTCAAAATGAAATATACCATAAATAAAATATTACCTAATGTTTGTGAGCATTATATTTTATGGTAGTTTGTCAGAACCGCTGGAGAAAGTTGAATCAGGTGTTGCAAAAACCATCAAGCATGATTATGAATGGAGGATTCAATGTTTTAGGCACCGTTTAACGACTGCATTACATTCTGTAAAATAGGTCAACGACCAGACATTACCATGGTCACAAAGTCTTTTTACGCTCCAGTATTGTAATAAGCAAACCTTGCTGGCTGCACACAACCAAGAGGGAATGATATTCATGCCTTTCAGAACAGGCATCATTATAAGCAATGATTTAAACCTTTAACTAGGTAAATGCACCACAGTGTCACAATTACTGTCGATACAGCAATATATTGTGTTTTTTGCAATATACTACATGGATTTTCTGCTCAATAATAGATTTTTTCAAGGAATACAATCTTGTTTAAAATAGGAGCAAGGCTATAATATCTGCTCCTATGGTAGATGGTGCTGTACAGTGTTTTGTCAGCTGAACTTGATATGACGTATTGAGACGACTCAGATTGTGCATTATAACTTGTTTTTCAGCTGTGTAAGTTCAGTGAATCGTGTGGAATATTGCAAGATATCGTAATATGAATCGTATCACAGCGTATCGTGTTATAAAAGTCCTTTCCAGTACCCACCACCAAAAAAAGCATGACAAAAAATGTTTATGGCAGTAAAAACACATGCTAAACCGTTTTTAAACGCCTGGAATTAAAAGACACTTTATTGTTTCCTATTGTAATTTGTTATAAATACTGGTGCTTACCAGTATTTAAATACGTTGATTTAAATGATTTCTTTAAATAAAATCATTTAAAACATTTACTGATGCATTTGTATTGCATGTGTAAACAGTAACCTAATCGAATGTTTTAAAGAATTTCAGCACTTTCACATTTATTGATATAATAAAGTCACTAATGTTCCTCAATAGTTTATCGGCTAACACCTGAAATTCAGATTCTCAGTCTCTTTCACTGGCAGTGTGACAGTGTGGTGTTAAAATTGTATGTAGGCTTAGAAAGGGTGTCTTTATAGTATGCATAGGGTGCCTTGTAGATCCAAACAAGCACCGGAGACATTGTGAGCTTATTTGCGGATCAGGTGGCATTAACACACTGAGGACTCACGCTGGAAGAAACACTGGAACTGGGCCATATGAAATTAATAAGTTTTAATAACTTCTTAATGAGTTTGATGTGATACACAACGAGACAGTTCCGTCCAGCATTACGGATGTGACATATACGTGAACATTGAATTACACGGTGTCTCATTGCCTATGCAAGATAAACATCAGTAAGACGTGTACACACCATGTCATGTGACCGTTCAGGAAGTACACAGGCAAATATTTAAAGGCAGGATGTTTATTTACCAACGGCAGCTGGCAGGGTATATTAATGGGACTGTGGTAGCCTAGCGGTTAAGGTCCTGGACTCTGGACAATACAGTCCAGGGTTCAAATCTCACCTCTGCCAAGTTACCACTGTTGGGTCCTTGAACAAGTCCTTAACCCACAAATTGCTTGGATTGTAAGGCAGTATGAGTTGTAAGTCGCTCTGGATAAGGGCGTCTGCTAAATGCTGGAAATGTAAATTACATTCCAGGACCACTCGTGACAATCGAAAATCCACGAAGTAGGGACGCTATATTTATGTAAGTATTTATACACTATTTTAGCCGTAGAACTTGCAGAACATTTGGGTGGCTTTGTAGGGCGATGCTCTAGTCTTACTTCTCGTTTTTGGTGAGTATTCATCCGCTGAGTAAATACACTATTGTAGCGTTTTTAACTGTTGAATAATCCAGCAACACGCTGAAGTGATCGAATGTTTTCTTTACTTAACACTCCATACATCACTCTCGTATCACACATGCTCCGTCCGTACCGAGCTTACAGCACGTCATATCCTACACACCGAGTAGATATAACAGCTATTTACTGTAAATCATCTTTTTTATGATTTAGAACATACCTGTATTGTTAGAATGAATATTTTAAATAAATCTTTATATGATTTCAAGCTGAATTCAAGCATGGTATGATAACAGAATGCCACCATCACAACAAGTCAGGATCAGTTGATCCTGGATCCTGGATATTCCACGATCAACAGTGAGTGGCATTATTAAAACGTGGAAGCGATTAGGAACCACAGCATCTCAGAAGTGAAGTGACAGACCAGTTTCAGAGAGGAGCTGATGAGACCTGAGATTCAAAATTCATAAAGGTTCACTCAACAACTGTAGTGTTAGCTGGAGTTGTGTAAAGACTCAGTGGAAAAATGTTTTATGGGGTAACAAGTAGCGTTCTCTCTGGCAGTCTGATGGATAAGTCCTGAGTTTGATGAATGCCAGGAGAGCGCTACCTACCCGACTGCATTGTGCCAACTGTAAAGTTTGGTGGAGGATGGATAATGCTATGGGGTTGTTTATCAGGTGTTGGCTAAGCCATATTTAGCATACCAAGACTTCCAACTTTGTGGAAACAGTTGGGGAAGGCCCTGCCCTTTTCAGTTCCCGATTGTGCAAAGTAAGGTCCATAAAGGCAGGGTTGGGACAGTTTGGTGTGGAAGAATGTGACTGGCCAACACAAATCCCTAACTTCAACTCAACAACAGCATCTGACCTCACAAGTACTCTTCAGGATGAATGAATATTCACTTTACTTTAAGTTTTCCAGCACTCCTATAGAAATCCTGCTAAGAACATTCTGTAACGAAGTCGTTGAGAGCTTCTGCTGAAGGACTTAGGATCTTGACCCACAGCTCTACATACTAAATGGTTTGTGTTGTTTTCAACATCTGGGTCAGGCTCCTTTGTTATCGAGTCAGAGCACACAGATGATGTCATTTTGAGGACAAGGGCACTCTTTTTGTCCTGAAAATCCCTTGACCTTTCCCATCTGATTCGGCAGTGAGGTCACTAACTATTTTGACATTTTGGGATGGCACTAAGTTGTGCCATGATGGTGCTGTGTTTTTTTTGAACAACCCCCATAAGAGCCATAAGAGCTTCTAGCCTTCTAACCTTCTATAAAATTGTCTTTGCCAATCTTAGTCCATTCATCCTAAAGAGCACTTGCGAGGACAGACTTTGATGTTGTAATCACCTAACTTTCAATCTCTTCTCTTCATCTTCTTCTGTGTTGCTATAAGTATAAAAGGGCCTTCCCCTCACTGTTCCCACAATGTTGGAAGCACACGTTTGTCTTGGAATGCTGGAACACCAACATTTTCCTTCAGTGGAACCAAGAGGCCTTGGTCAGTCACTAAAAATGACCCCATAGCAATATCTCACCTCCACCAAACCTTACAGTTGGCACAGTGCAGACCGGTAGGTCACATTCTCCTAGCATTCACCAAACCCAGACTCATCCATCGCACCGCTGGATAGACAAGCAATCCACCACTATATAGAGCAGGTTCCCACTGCTCCAGAACCCAGTGGCAGTATGCTTTACACCACTCCATCCAACACTTGGAATTGGGCTTGGTGATGAAGGCTTGAATGTAGCTGTTTGGCCATGGAAACTCATAGCAAGAAGCATTCTATTTCACTTTCCTTTACAGACAGAATCACAGACAGACAGAGCCCCATCGAGCATTTAGGGGGGCTCTTGAAGTCAGAGATCACAAAGCATTCAGAAGGATCACAAGACACTGTTTGGAATATTGTATAATCATTGTGGACTCCATACATAGCAATTACAAATAAAAACTGAATTATTTTTTTGTTTTAATTCCGTTTAATTGTTATACTGATTTTCTGATCAAAATAATTGTTCTGTATCAAGTTCAAGAAAATGCAAACTAAAAGCATTTTCATTATATTGGTATCAGCCTTTTTCCCTCAGAACCAACTTATATGATCTTTAATTTAACATTGTCAGGGTACCATGGTAACCTGGGTTTAAGACATAATATACAATACTGTGCAAAAGTCTTAGGCCACCATTAGATTAGACATACCATCGTTTTATCATAGGTATAACCATATACTGTATAATTATTTCCCAATCTCTTCATTATAGTACGACTAGAAAATCCAGGAAACTTGTATTGTAGTATACTGAAACCTTAAAAACAGCTTTGATAGTCCTCAGTGGCAAGTATTCATGTCTTCACATCGGGGTGCCAAATTGATCCTTCTACAGACTGAAGAAAATTGATCAGAAATTGTCTTTTTGGAAGTGTAGCAGCCAAGAAACCACTTTTTTTTGAGAGGGGAACAAGGTAGGATATGCTAAAGCTCAGAAAAGATTGGAATGAAGATCAGTGCTCAGTGATCCAGCAACCAACCATGTATAGCGCTGCTAAAACGACATCTCATGTTGATGTACAGTACTGTACCATGTTTTTCAGTCTTTGACCGGCACCTAGTTTGTATCCACCTGTACCATGTGAATTCAGAGACCAGCAGGCAGTGAGTTTGCTTACTGATAGCACTACTCGTTCTCGCTTGTCCTTCACAGGTCCAGATTGTTCACAAAAAACTGGATTTGAGTAACGTGCAAGCAAAATGTGGGTCAAAAGGCAACATGCACCACAAGCCAGGTAAATGCAGTGCAATCTAAAAATGTCGTGTCATATTGTAGCACGTTTGAGTAAATAATGATACAAACATATTAAACAGTCTTACTCCATGACTTCTTCTATTCATATTTTGATTTGATTTGATTTCTTTTAGGTGGAGGAAACATTGAGATTAGGTCTGAAAAACTGGAATTCAAGGCACAGTCTAAGGTCGGCTCTCTTGACAACATTGGGCATGTGCCTGGAGGTGGCCAGAGGAGGGTAAGCAAATAAAAAATGTCAGAACGGCTGCTACAGCAACGTCTAGTGTAACTTGGTGGATGTTTTGAGTTCTCTTTGTTTTTCAATCTTCTGTACTGTCGTGGCTAGTGATTGCTAAAAATAAATACTGCCCAGCAGTAATTCACTGCATTGTTTCACTTGTTACGATTAGTCGGAAAACATTATATTGGCTTGAATGTGTATAGCGTAATGTGAATTAATTAGAAAGAATCAGTTTTAAAATTAGTCATTCAAAAAGGAAACGCAGACCAGGCAAAAGGGAAAGAAGATTCTTAAGCATTTCACCATAAACGTATTGCAGAACAAACTGAAATGATCAGTATCAGAAGTACAGTTTAATTTAAAAAGCTTGGTGGTTTAAGCACAATTAAAGGGCAGTCCCTGATTTCAGATGGGCATACATTCCAACAAATCCATCATAAACTGAATTTAATCGTAAATAGAGGAGTTTAGATACTGCATGTATCATAACGTGGTCAAACTTAAAGAACCATTACATTAAAAAACAGTTGTTTATAATCATGAACACAAGCTTATTTTATAATAAAGGGTTGAAAGCCGTTTATAGAATAATGTTATGGAAGTGAAAAACGAAAGTGATTATTGGCCACAGATAATTAACCACAGCTTTTCGTCACTACGTTATTTTCAAGCCCTCGCCGCTCATGCCACATGACCTCCCTACATCACGCATTGCTAATTAACTCATTTAGTACGGGCAAAGTGTAGGAGAGTGGTGTGGTGTGCTCCACTGGTGTACTTTCAAACGTTCATGTAGCAGTACTCCACATTTAACACGAATGAATTGGCATGGAATGTGAAAGTGAAATCAAGAGATGTTCAGTCGAGTTCTTAAACCGATCAACAGATCTGTTTATCAAACAGATTTTGTAAAGCTGCTTTGAGACAATGTTACGTTGTAAAAAGCGCTATATAAATAAAATTGAAATCAAACGCACTCATCCCAAATCAATTTCAGGGAGTTTCCTTTCCCTCTGTTTTCTCATAGAACTTCATTTCTTCCTGCTTGTAGGAATTCATGTATCATCAGCCTCTTCCATTCACTGCCTGCCTGATATTATTCTAGAGATGTCAGATAGATTAATTCCTCCCAACCCTGAAACAGCTGGGAATATGTAATACCTGCATGATTTGGCCTCATCTTATTTGACTTTTTATTGTCAGACATTTGGTTTCGTTTACTGCAGTTTTCGATTCAGTTTACCAAGTGTATGATTTGTCGTTGTTTTTGCCATTTCTTGATTTGACCATTTTGCATGACCAGTGAGATGTGTTGCAACCATTTCATTTTCATTTCTTATGTTTTTGATTCCATGTGTTGCTTTTGGTTCCCATTCGTTCTCCACCATGGGGTGTGTGCATGTAGAGAGAGAAGGGGAAAGGGGCAAGCACACCCCAAAATGGGGGCTCTCTTTCCCCAGACCCCAGTGACCCCGCTACCCCATCATCTCTCAGTCTCTCCCCAGAACCCATCCACCTCAGCAACCCTCAAATAAAGATTGAAGACTCCAGTAAGTATTCAGGAAGGATGTGTGCATGAAACCTATCTGCATTAATGTTTAGTTTTCATCACAGTTGCATCCTAATGAAAAAGTCTACAGAGCATCATACCCAGTCTGTGTGTGATGTCAAGGTTCAGTACATTCACTGGTTTTTAACCTACACAAGTTACTACTAATGGTTTTTTTTTTAAATTTTCTTTGTTTATGTACAAGACATGCCAAGGATTATATACAGATTCATTCTGTCAGTAGTAGGGGTATAACGATGCTTCACAAAAACAGGGACAATGCATCGTCTGTCTAATTGAATTATAAAGGATTGACATTTTCATCGAATGCAATTCCATTTTTGAACACCAGATAGCGCAGTCATACTCACAGACGTATATAGCGTTCTAAGTAAAAAGAGTTTCTTTTAATTGCGGGTGAACTAAAGTTTCTTTGTGTTTAGATGACTATATAAAATTGCATTCAACAATTATATTAAATAATTTTATACAAGAAAACCGAAGACATTTTTTATTCCGATAAAAAATAATAACTATTTATTTTTACTATTATAACTATTTATAATTAGCACGCATACTCAATAAACAAGCACAAAAACACTGGGAAAAACTATGAAAATACTTGAAGGCGTGGTGTGATGCTCACTCAATGACAAAACAAACGCAGAATAAACACCGAAATTGTGGTGTAATGCTTGGAGTCAGACAGCAGTGAGCTTTGGCAGGTGAAATATAAGCATGTGGAACACATGAAGGTTCGTACTCACATTGGCGGATACTTCGCTGCTCAGTTTATTTATACAACGACCATAAACTTGCTCTTATAGCTTTTCTAGATGTTCTTAAATGAACTTATGAACGTAAGAACCAAAGGCGTGATTTGCAGAAATAAAAAGGATAAACAAAGTAAATGAGCTGGGTCCAGTAATCCTTCTTAACCCGTTCAGCACAGCGTTCTCTGCTACTACACAGAAGAGACAGTACACACATTACTGGCCATTACAGTGGGTTGTGTCACTTGGGCACACTGATGAAAACGGGCGAATTTCGGCGAAAAACGACAACCAAATCTTTATGATAACTAGAACTAGTTTACAGTTTTAAACCTAATGTTTCTAGGAATGTCTAATAATTTCAAGTAACATAATGTAAAGTGATGTAAACTTGTAAAGTAAATTGAAAAGAAATTGGCCATTGCTTACACTACAGAAAGTTTTGTCAAACCTAAAATAAATCTTGAGAAAATCAAAAGAGGGCATCATTACACCTCCAGTCATTAGCACAACAAACCATGAGAAAGAAATCTGTTGTCATAATACGATTGCCTTTATCATCATCACTTTTAGTGATAACATAGTTTAAATGAATTTTAGATTAACTAGTGGGTATAGAAATGGGTTTACTGTGTCTACCCCCAAGTCTATTGTGTGTGTGTGTATAAGTATATATATATATACAAAAATAAAAGGAACACTTAAACAACTGTATGTTGTGTAACTCCATATTCCCTTTATTTTTTTGTGCATTATATACAGTCGAATCCGGTTAATGGGACCGTATGGGGACGTGATCGTTTTGGTTCTAATAAACGGCTGGTCCGATTAAACGAACATGCCCTGTGTTATAAGACGGGACGTGCTATAATTTATGTAACATATTAAATGTTTATTAATGTTTATTATTAGTGCGATTTACACTTATAGCGAACTTACAAACAAGAACTACTGTTGCTTATGAACTTTGTTCATTGAAAAAAAAAATTGCAACCAAGTTTGTCGAAACGATCTACAACACAATGTATAGATACTCAGCATGCGAAGCATAATACTGTAAAAAACAAGTTCTTACTAAA